>JASDQU010736148.1:189598-205162 GCA_032191745.1 Picea mariana | reverse complement strand
TATATATATATATATATATATATATGATTACCAGGGTGGTGTATTTAGGTCATCTCTGCAAGTAGGTGGGAGCCTTGTTCAGCTTCAGAATTATGCATTATCTGATGGGATGGACTTGTTTGCACCTAGGTAATGTTGCAATGAACAGTGGTGGTGTATGGTGTGGAATTATGTTGGGACAACCTCCTCGACTTGTGGTTTGGTTTTAAGTGGTTTATATCAGTTCTATTCAATTAGAAGCAATAAGGGAGGTTGTCACGGTGCACCAAGAAATGAAGGATTATAAGGAGGACCCAATAAAAAAGCTAGCAAATGGTTTGCAGGAGGTTGAAGAAGATGATATGAAGGAAGCCCAGAGTGGGCATGGATTCTCATAATTTAAACATGTTTTCATTATGTTTTGTCAAGTCATTTTATTGTGTGGAAATTTTATTAGAATATGTATTTACCACAAATATAGGTTACAAATGGATAATATGAAGAAATCTTAGTTTGTAGGTGTAAGTCTAGTAACAAAATTGGCAATCTTGCTCTTATTTATTAATCTTTCAAGACTTATTGTATCTATAGCTAATTGGTTCAATTGCAACCTTTTATATATCAACGAATATGCCATCCATTCTTGTTAAAAAATAAATAAATATTACTTTTCTGATTAAATATATGGATGATTTGCATAATTACAATGAATAAAGGTGTAATCCACTGGTATATCCATTTAATGATACAATACATTAATGTCATGGTTATATACAAACACATTAAGATTATTTTTTTTGCATATGGGATTCAATGATACATAGTCTTTTTTTTTTCCGCTAAAATTCATTGTGTGTTGGAATTGGTTTTCCTTGTTGGAGTTGAAGTTCCATACAATCATGCAACATTTTAGAGGTAAAATTATAAATATCACTTAAACAAAATATAAAAGTATCAAACCAAAATTTGGTTCTGGAACCTAGGGATTATGGACACACCACACTTTTGTTGCACCACTCCCATGTTACCATGCAATATCTACTTTCAATCATCTTACAAATCCTAAGATATTGCATAACCCTACATATGAAATGCTCAACATGCCTACAAAATATTATTTATTATTTAAATCGAGTTGTATTTGTAATATGACTACCAAAAATCATAGCAATATCTCTCATTTACAAATTTGTTCAAAATTTCCATACATGCAATACAAAACACATTGAAATCAAAATGAAAATAGAGATTCATGTATCATCCAATTTATAAAACAGCATGATTGAAAACATCGTCTATGAAAAATGTTAGAACACAATTGATATAATTCAATTATAATTCCATGGCCAACAATCTTTTGTTGACATCTAACTACAGTTGATTGTTGGTTTCCTTCATCCACATTTCACTACATTGAATATGTGAAATGAAACATTTCCTTCAATATATTTTATTTATGGTATGTTCAATTGTCTCTATCATTATAAAAAAATTAGGTGGTACAACACCATTAAACCCCTCTAGAAATCACTCAATTTTTAGAAATGAAAAGATTCATTCCATCTTGTAAATCCTTTTGCACATCCAAAATGTCAACACTACATAATCACTAGGCATCCACATAATTACACCATTGTATCTTGATAAACATCTGTCAAAGTCAACATGATTCCTTTTCATGTGGTTGAGGCCATTCTTCCTAATTAACTCCAGGTTCTTCAAATAAGTTGCATGTACACAAATTAGAATTTTCCAGTATACATCATAGGTTTCAACAACCCTTGTAAATCTATCAACTCCATGTTATGTTTTTGGTTTTGTTTAATTATGAGCATGCCTTTTTCTTCTAGTAAACCAAAGAGTTTGCTATTATTCCTCTTTACTACCTCTCCGATCTCATTAATAGTGTGAGAGTGAAGTGGAATTCATGTCTGATTTCTCATGTTCATAGTCAAGAAATCTTTCACTGCCACATATCCATCACTTCTACTATTCAAATTCAATTCAATAGCTCTTTGCTGCAAAACAAATGACAAGCATCAACCTAGAGAATCAAATCATCACTTTCTCCTATTTGATATCCATAGCCCCCTCTACCTACCATGCTTCTATTCCACCCTCCTCCTTCGTTCCTTGATCTCCTTAAAATGTATATTTCCAATTGAAGAGGTTCCACTCTGTGTACATGGAATTTATTTGAAGAGCTTGAATTCAATTAAAACGAGTGGCCTCAACAATATGAAATTGTATCATGTTCACTTTGAAAGAGGCTTATCAATAAACAATGACGTAATTAGTGGGATGCCCAGTGATTGTCAAGTGTCGATATATTTAGATGTAGAAAATGATTTACAAGATGGAATGAATCTTTATGTTTCTAAAAACAAGGTGATTTTGGCAAAGGGTTTTAATGGTGTTTTACCACATAAATATTTTACAAAGATAGAAACAATTGAGCAGAAGAAAAATAAAAGATATTGAATAAAATGTTTTATTTCAAGTATTCCATGAACGTTGTTAATTATGTCTAGCTCGAGTGGTTGGGAGGAGAAATTGTTATCCTCCCCACCTATGCACTTTTCATGAGTGAGATGCACATATGTGGTACTGGCAAGATACCAACAATCCAACCCACATTGAGGGTAGGAAAAAATATATGGGAAACATTTTTTTATGTCAAGTGGGTCTAGCTCGGGTAGTCGAGAGAAGGAAAGTTATCCTCTCCACTTGGATTCAAATATCACTTGTGACATGATTTCTCTTCATGAATTGATTGTTGATTGGGGATATTTTAGACACAATTGTTGTTGGGGTTGGTAAGGTACCAACAATCTCATTCTTGCTTACAGATTTGAGGGTGGGACAAATTGTATTCCAAAGGAGAAAAAATATTCAAGGCGTGTAATGAGTAAATCAACCATCAATTATAGTTGGATATCAATAGAAACTCATTGGCCATTATTGAACATTGAAATATGGTTGAATTATATTAATTGTTATATGACATTCTTTTTTCATAGCCAATTTTTTTGTTTTGTTTCTCTGTGTTTTGCAATGCAAGTATGCAAAAGATGTCAGTTTAGTTACTAGGGTTTTTGTTTAAAAAAATAGAGTGATTTTGATAGAGGGTTTTAATGGTGTTGTACCACCTAAATATGTCACAAGGATAGACATAATTAAGAGTAATGAAAATAAAAGATATTGAAGAAAATGTTTTATTTCAAGTATTCAGGTTAGACAAATGGCGATGAAGGAAACCAACTATCAATTGTAGTTCTACATCAACAAAATATTGTTGGTCATTTTTGGATATAGAAATGTGGTTGAACTATATTAATTGTTATTTAATATTATGTTTTCATAGTCAATGTTTTCAATCATGTTGTTGTCTAGGTTGGATGATACATGAAGAGATATTTTCTATTTTGATTTCGATGTGTTTTTTTTTTTCAAGGAAAAATTACGTAATTTTGTTTATAAAGAAATAAAATTACATGTGTATATGCCATAGGCATTCTTTTATCTTGTATGAGTGGCAGTGGAGTACTGCAGAAGGATAAAACTAAAAAAAATTGTACAAAACTCTTCTTCCTATGAGTCCACAGTGTGTTTGTATAGTGCCTATCACATCTAAATATACATCAAAACCATATTTATCTGGATGAGATTGTGCTAGTTTTCAATTTCAGATCTACATTCTTATACGTTTCAAAAAGAAAAGATTTCAATCATAGATTGGCCCAATTGTTGTGAATATATTGAGCTATTCGGGCCTTTTTCCTTGATTTTCCAACATCCTTTGTCCAAGTCCACTCCATTTATTTAGAGTTGGTTCGATTGTTGATTGTGATTCATGTACACATGTGAAAATGAGATATGAGTGAACTCTGCAGGGAGCCTCTTTATTTCCTCCAATAATGGAACTAATGTGTAGGAATGCAAAAAGTGTGTGCCTTTCATGACATGAATAGCAAATAAAGAATCTCCATAGATATTCAAATGATTGATGCTATTTTCAAGGGACAAAAGTAGCAGAAGATAAAGAGACATAAGTTCACTGAAGTTGTTTGTGGCCTCTCCTAGCCCAACTGAGAAAGAAAAGGATTAGATTTCATATGTATGAAGAATCCCCCCCGCACCTCCTATAGAGGGAGAGTGTTGGGAAACACCAACAAAAAAGGCCCATGGTAATTTCGAGTTGATGGTTGGAGGTGTTGTGATTCTTATTACCGAAGTAGAAGTAATTTTTTTAGGATAGGCGAAGAATATTTTGAGGCATTGGATGGCTATATGAGAAATGGAGCCAGATTTGTCTTCGAAGATGGAATGATTTTGAGCTATCCAAATTCCCCAACAGATGATGAGGGGGAGAGCCTTGAAATCATGATTTTGATGGTCAGTCGACCAATTTTGCAGGGCATCCGAAATGGTGAGACCATTCCAGGTAAAAGATGGTCCAATTGAGCTACTAACCTCTCTCCAAACTGATGTTGTAAAGGAACAATGAAGGAAGAGATGTAGAATGGATTCCTCTTCTGATTTACATAGAGCATATTAGCTTAGACCTATGAAGGAGTGCTTCTGCAAGTTTTCCAAAGTTGGGGCCTTATTTTGTAAAATAAGCCACAAGAATAGTTTTGAATTTGGAGGACATTTGAATTTCCAAAGGAGTTTCCGGGGGGGGTGGGTGGGGTCATTTTCAAATGCTTGAAATTGTGATAAGTATCCTAGTTTAGGAGAGTATTTCCTTGGTGAACTAAAGGACTAGTTAAGTTGTTCATCTTTATCTGAAAGTCTCACAAAATAATTTCCCAAGGAGTTGATGTAACATTGCCAGGATGGTAACATGTTGGCTTCTATGTTTATATCTTCTCTAGAAACCCATCTAGTATTGCATGTGATAAAGTCCATGCATCCAACTTGATTTAGATAATAGAAACCTATATGATTTAGTGAAGTGATGAGCTCCTCGTGAAGTATATGATTTTTTGTACATCCAATCCAAGGGTCCTTCCAAATTATCACTTTGGAGTCGTTGTCAATCTTCCAAATTAGCCAATCTCCAACTATGTGAAAATATTTTATGATGACTTTGAAAATTATAGTTCCATTCTTCGAAGATTTGTTTGGGGAGTAGATCCACTCCAAAAGATATTGTTGGCGGAAGTATTTTTCCTTTATTATTTCATACCACAAGTCATTCCCATCCACCCGACTCCAAGAATTTTTAGTTGCCAGTGAATTTGTGAAGGAGAAAATGTCCTTGAGTCCCCATCCTCCATTGCATTTTGGCTTTGAGATGAGTTTCTTTGAAGCCATCACTAGGGGCCGAGATTCTTATTTTCCTACCCAAAGAAAGCAAATGGACTTTTGATTTATTTTGTGTAAAACTCTTTTTGGCACCCAAGCAAGAGAGGTCTAAAAGACTGGAATGGATTCTAAAATTGACTTGAGGAGCACTAATCGGTCGGCTCTTGAGAGCCATATGTTACACCAGGAGAGAAATATCTTTTCAATTTTGGCCAACAACCATGCCCAATCAACTTTCTTGTAACCTAATGCCTTGAGGGTGAAATCTAGGTACTTCAGGCCCTTCGTTGGGTCTTTAATTTGCACTCCAAGGAGGGCAGAGATTGAGTGTGATTCTTGATCATTTAATACCCGAACCAATAATGAGGAATTTTCCTTGTTGATCTGCATACTAATGGAGAGGCAAAAGGTATTCAGGATGTCCTTTAATTTGTCTAGAAAAAAATTTCTTCCTTCGCAAAAAGTGAGCATGGAATCTACAAATAGTAGATGAGTGAGAGAGAAGTTTGGAGAAATTTGTATACCTTTGAATTTCCTTTGTGTGACTGCATCTAAAATAATATGGCTTAGTGATTCAACTACCAAAAAAGAGCAAAGGGGAAAGAGAGTAAGCCTTCCTGAGCCCTATTTTTTCTTTGAAGAAAGGGGAATTTGAGCCATTTATGAGGAGAGAAGAATATGTTGTAGAGATGCAACTGAGAATCCAGATAACAAAGGAGTGAGAGAATCCAAAATGAATGAGAAGCAACCTGATGTAGAGCTGACTAATGTGATCAAAATATTTGGCTAGGTCGACTTTGTAGGTGATAGCCTTTTTCTTTCCATAATGTATTGAGTGTATACCTTCTTGAGCTATCCCTATGGCTTGATCTATTTGTATTCCTCATAAAAACCCAAACTATTCCCTAGAAATATTATCAACAAGGATCTCCTTTAAGCAATTTTCTATGATTTTTGTGATAATTTTGTAGATGTTGTTGCATAGGGAGATGGGGTGAAATTGATAAAAGGATTGTGGGTTGTCTATCTTCAGAATGAGGGAAATGAAAGTAGAATTGAATGGGGATAATACCTAGCCAGTGGTGCGAGAATATTCTATGGTTTTGAGGAGATCATCGCCAAGAACATTAAAAGTTACAGAGTAGAATTCTACTGGAAGCCCATCCGGCCCTAGGATTTTGTCCTTGTGGAAGTTGTGCAAAGTTTTTTGGAGCTCTTCTTTTGTGACTTCTACCATTAGGGAGTCATTTTGTTCATGATCCACAAATCTAGGGAATAGAGTGACAATCTTTAATATGGCTTCAATTTTCAATCTCTGATCTTCCTTGAATAAATTTTGAAAATGGGAGGTACCTATAGCTGCAATTTCTTCAAAACTTGTGGTCATTGACCTATCATTTCTTTGTATAGCCTAGATTGTGTTTTTTTATTTCCTACCGTTGGCCACATTGTGGAAGAAATTTGTGTTGTCATCTCTAGCTTGGAGCCAAAGAGCTCTTCTTTTTAAACACCATTCTTTTTCTCTGGAGATAAAAGTTTCATTCTTTTTCTTCTCCAGCAAGAGGATTTTGGATTTTTGTTCTTTATAAAAGTTTGTGACCATCTCCGCCTCCATCCATTCTTTGATTTGTTTCTCTATTTCCAGAAGAGCTTGGTTTTATTTGATTTTTTGTCTTTTCTCCAATAAATAGTTTCCTTCTTGACTCTTTTGATGTTTTCCAGGAACTGGATAGGGGGATATTCAGGGAGATTTTCATTTAGAGGAGTCCAAGTATTTATGACAAGATCCAAATAGCTTGGGTCCTCTAGCCATGTGGAGTTGAAATTGAAGGGGTAAGGATGTTTAATTGGGTCAAGAGAGAATTCAAAGAGAATAAGGGAGTGATCATAGACACCACCAGAGGAGACCCATTGGCGAATGCAAAAAATTTCTTGCAGAAAAGATTCATAAATTAGAAAATGATCAAGTCTTTTTGTGATACGTGCAGTACCAGTTTGTCCCAGAAATATTTCCTGTTTGATTATGAGTCATAGATGTTGAGGAAGAGAAAGGTGAGATTATGAGAGGGGGAGAATAAGTGAGTGCCCAAGACATCCTACATGGCCCATGAGTTGGTGAGTTGTAATGAGTTAGTTCTTCAGCATGTGAGGAGACCTCCTGATTTCCATGAAGCATCTGATCCTATGAAGTTTTGTCCTAGAAGGGAGGAAGATAATGATTTGATCGTTGTGTCTCCTTCCATCATCATTTCCTGAAGAAAAATGAGGCTAGGTTTGTGGATTTCAATCAGCCTTTGAATGGCCATTGTTTTTGTGGGGTTGTCCATCCCCGTGCAATTATGTGATAGAAAATTATTGAGGACCTTGTGCGGGGGTCGATGCTCTAAGAGACCCAAAAAGAGATTATGTTTCCCAGAGTGAACTTTTGATTGTGCTTGCTTATGATCTAGAGATATATAATACTTTCTTCCTTGGTTCAAAGGATTTTTATCTACATCCACAAAGGTGTCGAGATCTCCTTGAACTCCAATGGGGGCATCTTTTGGTTCATGAACAAAGGATCTAAGGTTGTATTTCGGTAGAGTGGGGGATGGGAGAGGGGGAGAGGGGAGGGGGAAAAGGGAATGAAGAGTGTGGGGGGGAGGTGAAGGGGGGGAACAAGGGACCAGAGAAGCGAAGGGAGGAGAGCGAGAAATGGGGCATTCAAAAATGATAGGGGGCAAGAGAGAGATGAGGGGTACCGAGGCAGGGCTAGATATTCCCAAGAGCCCTGCCAGGAAAGAAATTTCTAAGGGTTTTTGGGAGGAGAGAGTGATGGAGAGATGTGAAGGTATTGTGCAAATAAATAAGAGGGAGGAATAAATTTTGAAGGAGGAGAGAAAAGCATACTCGAGAGAGCTTTCGGTGCCAAGATAGGGGGAGTACGTTGAAAGTCAGTTGGAGGAGCATGATCTAGAAATGGAGTTGATGTGCCCACTTCAACTATATGAGGAAATGATGAAGGTGGGTAGGGGATAGTGGTCCCTTGCAGATTCGTGGAAGATTTATTGACCCATTTTCATTTTTTTCGCTTGCAGGGGGAAATCATTTGCCAAGTTCCCATAGACATGACAACAACCACATCTAAACGAAATTCCTTCATAGTCTAATTCATGAGTGGAAGTGTGGCCTTGGTGTTGTATGGAGATGCAATCTGAAAGCCAATTTGTTTATTTGAGTCTAACCAAGATGTGTGCCATGGCCATATATACTTTTTTCTTGTAGGAAATATCTGCTTCATAGAAATTCCCCAAGGTGGTGCCAATTTTTTGAAAGATCTCTTACGTCTAGCAGGAGATAGGAAAACCAAGAATCCTGACCCAAATTGGGGTGATTTCCTGACAGGAAGTGGAGGCATTGAACTTTGGGGTCCATCATTTCAAAAAGAGGGCTTGGTTTCCATAGCACCAACATCTTGAGAGAATAGGGGAGGCATATTTCTCTATTTTGAAGGTCCATGCTAGCCACCCTTTTTCAAGAACAAGGTTGGATGGGTCATATCCAATATGGGTGGAAAAAGTTGACGCAGTCCATACCTTGAGCGAGTATGAAGATGGACTCTTTATTGTGAATCTACCAACTAGGGTGGTATTTTGCATGGTGACAATATCATGAAGCTTAATGTTGTCATCAAGTGTTAAATTTATGGGCCCTTCTCGCTTCTTTATGCATTTTTTGGTCTTTTGTGAGGGGTCCATTCCAATAAGGGATTTCTTGGATTTAGGGATAGGTGGCCAAGGCGCTCTTGACATGAGCATTTCTAAGGTAAGAGAACTAACAAAACCTCTCATCATGGAAACCGCCTGCAACTGAGAGTGAAACAAAACTAGTAAGAAGTGGAGGAAGGGACTAGTGTGTGGGAGGAATTGTCCAAAGGAGAGGAGGGGTAGACTTGCAGGGGAAGGGAAGTAAAGGTACAAGGGGGTACGAGGGGGGGTATAGGGGCGTACGAGGGGGGGTATAGAGGGTACGAGGGGGAGTATGGGCTTGCTATTGTCAGAAGAGGGAAAATCAATGGAGGATATTGGGGGGGGGTTGAAAGGTTTGGAGGCGACGATGAATCTAGTGGAAATGGGGAGATAGATACACCACCAGAAGGGAGAGAAGATGATAGGGGGGATAGGTAAGTGGCGTGGGTGGTCAGATGGTAGGTAGGTCCAGATCTTATAAGGTGGGAGAGGATCCGCCAAGTATTCAAGGAACTCGAGATCCTTTGACGGATCAACCATCCATCATGGTCTAGGTGAGAAGAAGTGAGATGAAGCAGGGGGAGGGTACGTGGAGATGGGGGAGTCATTGACCCAACTGAGATCAAGGGAAGATAAGGCAAGGGGACAAGGAGAATAGATGTGAAGGTGGGGGGAAAGGACACCAGGGGATGCCTGGGGGTGAGGGTTTTCCTGTGAAAAACCTAGCCCCCATGACCGAGAGCGAACCTAACCACAAATCCATTTTCATTTTAGATTGTGATCGATTTCGATGTGTTTTATAATGCAATTATGGACATTTTGAACAAATTTGTAAGTAAGATATGATATTGTGGTTCATCATAGTCATGTACAAACACAAATCAATCAAAATAATAAAGAATATTCTTCACACATGTTGGGCATATCTCCCACTCCCTCTCGCATGCTTCCTAAGGCTCCATCATGAAATAATTCACTTGTGGTGCATGTGCTTATGCCTAATTCATATAGAAACTTTGTTAGAAAAACATATAAAACTAACATCAAAGTATTCATAAAATCATGGTGATATGACTCATTCAATATGTAATTTCAAATTCAATATTCTACACAATATAAACCACACCAATACATCTTGCATAGGTACACACTAGTGCATATATAATAATAGCATACAAAAAGAACACAAGGCACAATGAGTCACAAATTGTAATAAATCACATGCAATCTTGACTAAGGTGCACTTTAATATGTACACCACACCATTATATTTTCTATGCATGTTTTCCACCCTATCAACGACACTTCTTAGAACTAAGAGCACATCATCATATGAAGACAATTGTGTGTCTAGGTATTGTGGTGTGCTTGCATGGTGATGACACGACATTCATGGTATCTTCAATAATGCACTGAAATATGGGTATGCATTAGCAATTTTGTGTGGTCTACTTGCATCATAGGAAATGCATTCAATTAATCTAAAGGAACCATGTATTGCAAGATAACTACTTTCCAATCTCTATACTGTGTTTAGAATGATGGGACGCCTCGTGTACGGTGTTTATAAAGACACACTATCACAATGGCATGTTGGCACGTATGTCAATGCATTATATCTTGCATTGACAACAATGCATCTAGACAACCACAAAATGCACATTAAACATGGTTACTTTAACTGTGCATTAAGGTTGTCAAGATGCATCGATGTCAATATAAGGTTTAGCACACTAACATTGGCGCACTGAAATGCACACATGTCTAGTGAAATCAAATACACCTCATAATTGTCACCAGTGTGTTTTGTTTAATAGAATGCACTATGCACAAGGATTTAGTCATGGCACCGTTGTTGGCTCATTATGTATGGCATTTTTGTGTTGTGTTATTGGTACAACATGTGCATGCAACAATGACAATGCTAAAAAACTATTTTATGTGCATGGCAGACATTTAAAAAAAATGAAAAAATAAATTAATTTTATGATAAGACAAGAAAAAAAACATAGAAATGTAAAGTAAGACATAACAAAAAAAAATTACCTGGAAAATAAGGAAAAGAGACTCTAGTAAAATATTTTTTAAATCATGTTTTCCTTGTATTTCTATCTCATTCACCTTCTATCCATAGTGAAAGAAACACTTCATAACTACAAGTCCATGCAGTGTTAAAGGGGGGAAGATGAATCATACTTATTCAAAATCGATGGTGCAAAGTCCTAAAAGCCTTCCTTAAAACATGTAAGCAACTACCAAATGTCAGATCACTTCCAAGGCTAGCAAATTGGGCAAGGTGGAAATTAGTTTACTCACGTAGTTTACTATTTAACACTACTCTTTAGGTTTACAAGAAAAGTCACGGGTTTGAAGATGAAACCCATAATTAACTAACCGCTAACACAAATTTTCAAACAAAGTAATCTCTCAATTAGCTCATGCTTCCTAGCTTATCAATTGCATCGAACATATGTTCAAGTTAAAGACACGTCAAAGGTTGGAACCTTTAACATGAGAGACTTTTATTTTATTAACGACTTGATTATTGATAACGAGTAGACATATAGAATTGTTACCCAATTCATAATATGTAATGAAAATTTGAATAGAAGCTCTAAATCTTAAACTTTGATCAAATGATATGAAATAATCCACTCGGTCCAAAAAAATTTAGTAATGGAATCAAACTACAACCTTCAAACTATTATCAAATATTGCTTTAATTTTAATATTAGCACCAAGATATAGATCGTTGTTAGGTGATATCAATAAATCAAGCATATTAAGGATATGAAACTACGAAATAAAAAACCAATAGTGCTTAAAAGATTAATCAATTTCAATCAAATAACATGCATATATGAATTTGAGAAAGATAAGCTTGATTAAGCTTTTGAATACATGTATCTTAATGATTTTAAGGAAGGAAACAAATTGGTCTATGGATCATGGTTTAAAAATCAAGTTTAGAGAATAATAATTCACAAATCACAAAAGGGTAACACCTAAAACAAAGTAATTGGATGATAAAACAAGGCACTCAATCAAAATCAAATCAATAAAAACTAAGTCAACAATGTGACTATGATTAACAATACTAAAATCAAGTTTGAAGATATATGGAGAATATAACAATAAAATCATAAAAGACAAATGGCCCCAAAATAGTATTTTGGGTATGTTGGAAGACCAACACCTAATCTACCTAAAAATGGGATTTTAAGCTTAATCACTCATTTCTCTCATAAAGTATAACTTGGAATTTATCCCTTTTAGGAGAATCTCTTCCATGGAAAGGAATTAGAATTCATATCATCATTGCAAAATAAGGCGTAAATATATTTTCATAAATGCACAACACAACACCGTGTTTTCCTTGCAAGATGACTCTCTAACCTCTAATCATCTATAACTATATATTTAAGTGAAGATGCAACATGTGGATATGGAAGTGGCACTCCTGCATAAGCTAATGGATTATTAGATCAACACATCATGTACCATGTGCAAAATGCCCCTTGAAGGGCACTCACTCGCTCATTTTGGACACTTTAGATCTCTAGGCAGTGATTGGACTAACACAAGGTAGGATGACCAGTGTCAAGAAAGGTGAAGGAGCCCCCCCTCGCTATGGTCCCATATGTCCCTTGGTTCAACAATTTTTCAACAATCCCTCTGGCCATATCTAAACTAGATCATCTTGAAGAAATTATCAAGGGTAACTATGGATGGAGACCCATTGTGGTTGATATTAATTCCACAAATAAAGGATGAGAGCCTCCTCTTGAAGGAAAAGACCACCCTCCCACCATGGGTTTAATTCTAAAAAAATTAGATATATTTGTTCTCTCTAACCAACTAGCCTAATTTACTCATGTTTATTGGTTTATGCCTTCGACATCGTAGCTCATTATGACTATTTATTTTTGGATTCCCTCTATCAACACTGAGAGTCACCCTCCGACTGCAAGAGGATAAGCCTAGTACCCATCAAAATATTTGTGGATTAAAAGGGTGTGAGTGGGTGAGTCAGCGAGACTTTAAAGAAACGAAAGACAACGAAGATCATTGCAGATCAATGATGGGCCATTGGGCTATGGAGTCATAAACAGTCTGCTCAATGAAGGAATTTAAGCTCCCTATCATACAAAGTATTTAAGTGGTGGTGGGAAGGAGAAAGGAAGAAAGTGTCTGAATGATAAACCATAAAAAATGGGCAAGTTGACAACAGATCCTCTACCACCTCAGGAATCCATAAATCAAGGGTTTACAAAGATCCAGACAAGAAGAAAAACATAGGACGTCTGTTGAACCATGAAAGATGGTCATGACGGCAATAGATCCTCCATCGCCTCAGGAATCCATAAATCAGAGAGATTACATTCAAACAGGAGCGAGAAATAGAAACGTCTGTTGAACCATGAAAGATGGGCAAGACGGCAATAAATCCTCCATCGCCTCAAGAATCCATAAATCAGAGAGATTACATCCAGACAAGAAAGAGAAACAGAAAATGAAAACTAAGAAGACGGTTTGATATAACAACTTAAAGGAATCTTCATTAACATAACAATTTATAATCGAGGCCCTCAGGATTATAACAAAAATACAGTCATAACATCTCTCAAATCTTCCCTCGGTCTGGGCCAAAACTACCCCCCCCCCCTTTACAAAATCTAAATTGATTTCTTTTATACTTAGATCAGTGCCCGACTCTTAGGAGTGTGATCTGATCACCACATTCAAAGATTTGCTTAGAGCAGTCTTCTGTCAGACCATGAATGTATCCCTCTATCAGACGCGAGCTCAGATCGGCATGGATCTGTAGGAGAATCCATCCACGGGGGTACCTTGGGTTGACAGCTCTGTTTTCCATGGCCAACTCCTCCATACTTTCTAATTACTGAGTGAGTCGAGGTTTCAACCACCAGCTACATTTTTATTAACTTCCCTTTCTCGGGATTGAGATGCAGCTTAATGCTCGAGGGGCGGCCACACACTGCTCTCGAATAGGACGCTATATAAACACATGATTGCAGGGCCTCTCAAAGGTGGTTTGGGTTCACACCGCTTTTGAGGCCGCAATCCACCACCTTTTTCGACATATTACTTTTGCCAAACCATGTCATGTCCCCGCAATGGACGGTGGTCGTCGATCTTGTGATCTTGGGTGAGGATTTACGATCAGCAGCTCAAATATTCCCTCTTCAAATCAATGGATCAGATCTTCCCTTTTTGAATTGACGGTCAAGATCTGCTTCGCGATTTGAAGAAATTGAGCATAAGAATATTAGGATAAGAAGATTGGCGGAAAAGGTCTCAAGCCATAATTCTCAACATTGTATTCATCTTAATGATAAAAATATATAATACAATAATGAAACCACCTCAATTGTTCTCACATCGACACCTCATCAAGAGATAAGGTAGGAGGAGGACATATAGGAATCTAAAAACATACTTAGGATAACAACTATATCCTAACATGTAAAATATACAAAGGTGGTATATTAAGACTTAATGTTTGTATATGAGAAAGAGGCTAACACGATTCGGGCTTTGGACTTTTCAAACCTCAAACCTCCTTTGTCTTCGGCTTCTTTTACCCAGAGTGAAGGATCTGGCGACACTTGGCTCCTACTAATCGAAGGCTGAGACACTTTTCGAGTCTCCAGGATCCGGGAAAATCAAATATCAAATTCTTGCTTACCTTCTGTGTTTTTTACCTGGAGTTGTCGATCTATTGATGCGTGTCCAATTCAATCAATGGCTATGCTCCTGCTTTAGGACTTTGACCCCTTCAACTAGATCGACGACCCTTATGTTCCCTTATCGATCAACGATTGAGAGATACTTTGGGTCTTCGGGATTTTCCCCCCTTCGCTTTCCTCCGGAGCTCTAGATCTGGCATCGCGTGTCCATTTAAATCGGACGGTTGAGACTTCCTCCAGGCCTTCGGCCTTCGGTTTTTTTTCATGGCGCTATACTTCGTGCAATTCTAAAACTATGAATACCTAGGGGGCGCTAATCTGATCCTCACAGGGGATCTCCACCATCGCAAAATTGAACCCGCTAGTTTGTATTTCAAGCCCCAAATGAGCTGCTCTTCATGTTGCACTCATGATCCAAGTTAATTTCCAGATCAAGTTGATATCAGAGCGAGGTTAACTAGTGCATTTTTGAGTTTATGTTAACAAGGTCCAAGCTTCAGCGTGGTGAAGGAGAACTTGAAGAGTTTGATCTAGAGATTGGTTCAAGAAGAGGAAGGATGTCTTCACCAAAAGGAGAAGAAGCAGCTTCTTCTATCCTTTCTGAAGGGGAATTTCTAAAAGCTTTCATGAGAATGCAAACAATGGTAAAGGATCTCTATCAAGATCGAAAGAAAGGTGAACAAGGTGGACCATCTCATACAGAAGGTAAAAAAGAAGGAGGTGGTGAGGAACCTCCTACAACCCCACCAACTTCTCCATCTTTTCTTGATGGTTCTATTCCTTCTCCATTTGAAAAACAAAAAACAAAAGTTGATCTTAATATGCCTCATTTAAAG
>JASDQU010736148.1:111596-163111 GCA_032191745.1 Picea mariana | reverse complement strand
ATCAAATGAAAACCATAACAAGGATAAAACAATATGAGCAAATACGTTACAATTTTCATAAATAAGACCAATAACTTTCATGCCCAAAGGTTTAATGGTGGAATATATCCAAATGCGCAATCAAGGTAAGATAATGATCAAGAACATAAGTCTTATAAAACCTTCATCAATCATATGATAAACCAGTGATCAAGTATCAACCAACAAATCAAAAAGACGACGACAGTATAATCAATGAAATAGGTGTTTTCACATTTGCAATTGTGAAAACTGAGTCGAAATTGAATTGTAATGGTTGCGAAAACGAGACACATGTCCATTAGCACAATGCGACAATGATTTGTCACGATACCGCAAGGGGTGTAGGCAGCTTTTGAGAGTAATCGAAAAAAAATTGGGTTGGCTGCCAACACAACCACCAATTTCATTAGAAACAAAAATATTTACATGAGAAATATAGATCAAAACATTATTTAACATTACAATATCAATCCAAAATGGGGATACAACCCTTTCTTCTTCTACATCATTTGATATATAGTGTTTTGAATTAGTTACATGTACTTAAGGTCGATCCTTTCTATCAAGGACAACTCAAAACTAATCCCTACAAAAAATCAAAATTATTTTTTGCCTTTAACTCTTGATATACAAAATAATAACAGTTTTACAAAAATATACTAGGATCAAGGCAACATCCTTGCATAAAATACTCTTATCTTGATCTGTTCTCCATTCGGATGATAACACTACATCATCCTCTTAATCCTTCCCAGATACATCTGATATTCAAAAATCCATGTGAATCCAACCTCTAACTACTCAATCCCGGTGCCCAATCTGCATATACCTTCATATCCCAATATATATTTTAGATCCACAAAGGGTGTGTAGCTTCATGACATGCTCCATAAGATATTATTATAGGTACAACCTTATTCTCTTACAAAAGTATGAAACTATTCAAATTAAGCAACAAAATTGGCTACTACAGGTGTTCCTGTAGTGACCATGTTTTTTCTGGG
The DNA here is from genome assembly GCA_032191745.1 of Picea mariana. NCBI lineage: Eukaryota > Viridiplantae > Streptophyta > Pinopsida > Pinales > Pinaceae > Picea > Picea mariana. The sequence continues at coordinate 162,086 of JASDQU010736148.1, read as the reverse complement.
TGTGACTGCGGGAACTTCCTGTAGAGACCTTTTAAAAAACTAGTCCTGCATGTTTTAAACTCCTTTATTTCTCTAGGTTGTAGATGGAAATAGAAAAAAAGGAGCATGATACCTTAGACACAGGGAACAAAAATATTTTTCCATCATCCATTACTTTTAATCTCAGAAACTGGATTTATCCTAGATGTAGTATTTTAGATTGATATATTTATATGCAAGATTGAGGAAGCTGCTTCTACCAACAATTCTAAGATATCCTTTGTGATATTCTTATATCGAGATCAGGTTTGCATTCGTTTAGGCTCATTACCTTCATATCTGATCTTAGGTTTTGGGATTTTCATATCCTTCTTACTCTGTTTCCTGGTAAGAACTATGTTTTTTCATGTGATGGTCATTTTATTTATGATTAGAACACCCTTCTTGAATTTATTTTTCTCAGGCTTCATGAAAGGGGTTTTCTTTATTATAGATTCATTTCCCTTAGGTTTAACAGTTTTTTCATCGATGATGATAACCTTCTCTGTGATAGCGGGTTTATTCACTACTTTAGACTTCAACCTGAACTTATTTTGAGGCCTGGTGCCCCTCTTTCACATTACAATTTTATGTTGAGAAATATATTTTTCATAGGATCTTGAGCTAGGAGAAATTACCATTGGGGGATGGTTTTTAGGTTGTACAGGCTCTGCCAATTTATCTATTGTCTCATATTTTTTTATCTTCTCCCAGTGCCCTCGGTTTAACCTGTCTTTGACTCCTTCTAGAGTAAGTCTTCTGTGAAAAATGAAAAGGGTGCTTACCTCCACCTAGGATGCGAGAAGACCTTGCATCTTCTTGTTGGCTAGTTGGAGGAGCTTCCACAGGTTCATCTGGAGTCTTAACAAAAGTTTCTTTCTTTCTCTTATTTGAAGTGGTTGGTTGAATGTCACTAGATGAAGTTCCTTGTTCATGCTTAACAACCTTCTGATGTGATTTTACAGTAGGAGGATGAACTTTCTTTTCAAAACCTGTCTGGATTAAATATTGGTCCCAAGTCTTCTGCAATTTCCCCAGCTTGTCCTTCACAATTAATTTGACCAAGCCCTAATGATAGATTCTATGAGGAGGGGTTTTGGGGTTATCTTGGACCTTCATAGCCAGATTTTTGAGATCCCTCAAGAAATAATAGGGAATATTCATCCTTTTAATTCCTTCTAGATGAAGATGAAATCGTAAATGAAAGAGAAATAGGATAGATTAGTGCCCATCACAAGTGATGAATATTTTAATCATGAGAAATTCTTCCATCCATTCATCAGCAATCCAATCCATGGGAATGCCTTTGGCCCAATTAAGGACTCTGGTTTCGAGTTTCAGAAACCGGTTTACATCTCCTCCTGTAATCAGTTTATTTTTAAACCATCTTTCACCATCAGTCAGGAGGCTACAAGCATCTGCTATAGAATCCTATGTAACCTGCATGACCAAGTTTGAAACTCGATTCCATTGTCCATTGAAAATATCAACAAACACCTTGGTTGTAGTGTAATGGTGACCATCCAACTTAGTTCAAAAAAGATACCAGCCTGCCCAAATGAAAATGTGGCAACTGTATTCATAAGCTTCCATGATCTCAGGACCTTCAGGTTCATTCCTATTCACATGTCCACCCTTTCCCATAATCACAACTGCAACCAAAAGACTAGACTCTTGACTACAAAAAAGGGATCTATCTATTGTGTGATGAGAATAATAGGGGATTTGTTTGTCGTGTGAGTTCCAATTCAAACCAACCAACAATTGTAGGTAACAAACAATGCATCAGTTTTGAAAATATGTTGTTTGAAAAACCTCATTCGTGTAACCCTATGTACAACTGACGTGTAGAAAATACCACCCATATTCACATGCTATAGCTGACAAATCGTACTTGCTAACTATTTTTCATACACACAAAATCTACAGTACAATCAACAACCTCCACAACTCTTAAAGGTACTTGAAACGATCATGACCAATGACATGTGGAAGTTCATGTAGCGCTCGATGAAATTTGTCCCTTTTGCTTTCTTGGGATGAAAAGACTTTAATATGGCATCCTACTAAGTTAAATAATCATAAGGAATGGATGCTGACATGACTTATGGCTCAAATGAAAAGATTTGAAGCCAAGTGATGTCACCAAGTAATCATTTAGACATGTGTAGGATTCCTTTTGTCCCCTTCTCACAAAACTAACATGATTTTAATCCTTTTTAAGATAAGCTATCGAACATTTAAAAAAAATTCTAAAGATCTATAACTTACACTAACTTTGAAGTGACAAGTAGGAATGGATAAGGAATAAAACAATGTAGACCAAAGTAGGTGTTAACAATGGCTCCATGGGGGATGGAGTTTTCCCTGTGAAACTCCAAGAACTTTGAGTAGACATATGCCTTCTGATCCTTTGAGCTTCAGACCATACTTGTTTTCAGACTGCGTTGTTCCAGCTCCTGAGATATGGACAAACTTTATTTAAATAAAACGTATCAGACTGTAAAAAATAAAAACCATTTCTGAAAACTGAAAGAATAAAAGCAACATTGCTCCATTGGGATATGGATTATTTATTTCCTAACTACCACACCACATTTACATGTACAATGAATTCTGGGCCACCAACCTCCTTAGTAAAATGATTTCTTCAGAAAATGCCCATATAATGGGGCACCATAAACCTCTTCACCTTCCAAATTCTGCAATAGGAAATTCTTGTTATCCAAAACAAATTCTACCCTAAATGGACCTGTCCACGGGATATCAAACTTCCCATGATGATCTTCCCTACAAAAATCCCATTTCAAAACCAAATCTATGGGCAACAGCTGCTCTTTTTTTTATTTTATGTCAAAAGTATCTTTAATATTCTATTGATGTTGATGTGCCTTCTCCAGAAGTTTCTCTCTTGCTTGCTGCAATTCTATAATCTGGAAAACACATATGATAACATCATTAGGTTCAACTTCAATTTTTTGCAGGAACTTTACAACTGGAAAAGCAAGTTGTACTGGAATGATTGCTTCCATTCCATACACTAACTAAAATGGCGAGGTTCCAATCACTCTCTTTGTGCTAACATGATCAACCCACAAGGCATATTTCAATTTTGAATCCCAATCTCTTGTATTGTCTTCCAAAATATTCTTAATGATCTTGACCATTCTTTTGTTGGATGATTCAGCTAGTCCATTACCCTGTGGGTAATAAGCAGTAGAATTCATAATCTTAATGCCATAGTCCTCACAGAATTTTACCATCCTAGTGGATTTGAAAGCTACAACGTTATCAATAATGATCACTTATGGACAACCAAATCTAGACAAAATATTCTCTTCAAGAAAGATTATAATAACCTTTTCAGTTTCCCTCCTTGTAGGTACATCTTCAATCCACTTCATGAATTAATATGTAGTTGTCATAATCCATTTGTCTTGGCCACTGGACGGAGGGTGGATCTCACCTATTAAATCCAAATCCCATTGTTGGAAAGGTACATAAATTTTTACAGGTTTGAGAGGTAAGGACTTAATCTTCTATTCTCCAACAAAACTTTGGCATTTCTCACATGCTCTAACCTTTACAAAAATATTAGAAAACAAACTAGGCCAATAATATCCAGCCTTGATAATTTTATATGCAGTGGACTTTTGTAAGTGATGTCCCCCCCACACTCCTTCCTAAGATTTGGACATGACCCTCTATACTTCTTCTTCATCAAGATACCTTAGTAAAAATCCAGAAGGATATCTCCAAAACAAAGTTTGATTATTTACACAGTACTTAACTACTTTGAGTTTCAAGGATCTTACTTTGGACTTATCCATTCCTAGAAGATCTTGGAAATTCTGTAGAAAATAAAGGATATCTTTGTACCATTCTGATTCAAAAATATTTTCATTGACTTGGGAATTATTGGTTTGAGGATGTGAATTTCCTGAATTATTACAAATGTAGTCAACTCACAAAGCTATGAAATTTGAATTAGCTATCATCTTAGCTAATCCTTGTCCTTTGACTAACTTGGTAGGCTTGATCTCCATGTCATATTCCAATATCTTATCTATCCATTTACTTCTCTTTCCATCATTGTCTAGCTGAGTCAAGATGTCTTTAATAGAACTAGATGGTACATATGCAATGACTTTGGAATGCAACACATACACTCTAAAAGACTTCAGTTCTTTAACCAAAGAAAAATCTTGCTTCTCCATAATATCATATTTTAACTCAACATCTAGAAGTGCTTTACTGAAGAATGCAATGGGTTGTTCAAAACCCTTAGAATTTTTCTACAAAAGAGTAGTTGTTAAAGTATCTTGATATGCAAAAGAAAAATCAAAAAATATTTTTCAAAATCTAGGCTAATCAAAACAGGGGCATCTTAAATAGCCTTCTTAATAGACTAGAAATAATATTTTTCTTTCGTTCTCCATTTGATCTCACTACCTTAATTCAACATGCCAGTTGTGTGTTTGAAAAATTTAAAAAAATTGGGATTAAACCTTCTGAGAAAGTTTATCTTCCCAAGGAAAGACTGAATTTCCTTCTTATTTATAAGGATATAAATCTTTTGAATGGCTATCACTCTAGCAGGATGCATTTTAATTCCATCAGCACAAACAATATGCCTTAGCAATTTCCCTTGTTCTAGAGAAAAATGAGACTTTTTTGGATTTAAGGAAAGACCATACCTTCTACACTTCAGAAATACCTATCTCAAATGAATAAGATGCTCCTCATCAGAGTTAGAGAATACAATGATGTCATCCAAATAGATGACCATGGACTTATCCTTATTTCCCACGAAGGCAATATCCATGGCTCACTAAAAAGTGGCCCCAACATTCATCAAACCAAAAGGCATCCAGGCATACATAAAAGTACCCCATGATGTTGTGAATGCAGTCTTCTCCATGTCATCTGGATGAAAAATACCTGATTTTATTCAGAGAAATTGTCAATCATAGAAAACCTGCTAGATCCTACCAGCCTCTGCAATATATATTCCATTTTGGGCAATGGATAGTTGTCTTTCCAGGAATATCTGTTCATATTTCCGAAATCGACACAAAGTCACATTTCACCATTCTTCTTTCTCACTAGCACCATATTTTCTATCCATTCAGAGTACCTCAAGGGTATAATGACTTTATCATCTAAAAGTTTCTTGACTTCCTTATCAATAATGGGTAATAAGAGAGGATTAATCTACCTTAATTTATGCTTGAAAGGTTTTGCATTCTCTTTCAAGGGTATATTACGTTGAATGATAGTTTCATCAAAGTTCCTAAGATCTTCATATTTCCATGCAAAAATATTAGTGAACTCTCTCAACAATTCTTCATATTTAGCTAGGTATTTTACTGATAGGAATTTTGATAATTTGACATGCTTGGGATTTGCAGTAGTCCCAATATTGAAATCAATCACCTTTGCCTATTTTTATGGATCAGGAAGCTTCACAGGAACATCATTATGATAAAAACTTCTTTTGAGAGGTACAAGGCCTTTTGTAATATGGTTAGTAGGCAATTGCAAAATCTTATGCCCAACAATCATATTATGAAAATTCAAATTATGGTTAGCCTTATCCAAATATTCATCTTGATAAATATCAATTGAAGAAAAAGCATCTATAGATTCAATGAACCTTTTGATTTCAGAATCTTCCTCAAACACTCTCCAATGCTTGACATTGTCTAGAATAGATGGCTTGTACCTAACCTCAACCTCATATTTCAGCTTTGGGGGAAAAGGAATTTTAAAAGTACTTTTTTCTACAACCAGTGAATCGACCTTCTCATTCTGATTTCTTGTAATATATAAAATATTAAAAGACAGAAAAAAGTCTTCAATAATGTCCCATACCTCATTTATGTAGTCTTTCAACCAAATATTCTTTGTCTGATATACATTTCTAACTTGTTGTACAATGAGTTCAGAATCCCCATGCACCTTCAAATGATGAATTTTCATTTCTTTGGTTGCCCTAAGACCTAACAACAATGCCTCATACTATGAAATGCTATTTTTTGTATCAAATTCTAACTTTTAAGACAGGGTAACGACTTTGTGTTTAGGAGAAATCAACACTACTCTTGTTCCTGCACCTTCTCTGGATGAATATCCATCAAAGTATAATTTCCATAGCAGATTTTTATTTTCATTAGACTGTGGGAAAACAAATGATTTTTTCAAAGGAAAATATTTTCGGACAACATTATCAATATGGAATATAGAATATCCCAAATGCACATCAACTGCATAGATATAATGATTTACAAAATGATCACTGCCACTGCTAATATATTCCAATTGAGCCTCATGATAGAGTCTTCTAAATTATCCTCCAAACATAAGTATAGTGGCATAAGAGAGATCCATTTCAAGAGATACCCCAAGATTCTTACACCAATATTTGGACAAGAGCATACCAAACCTAGGAGGGATATCAGATACAACTATGTCCATGAATAAAATTTTGGCTAGGATTTGAGATAATGAGACAACAAGGTCTTTGATAACCCCCAAACATTTAACCTTTTTAGAATATAAAGAAAATATATCATGGTATTCTTTAGTGATTTCTAAGCCCAGTTATTCCATGACAACCTTTGGTATAAGATTATGAGAGGCTCCAAAATCTAACAGGTAGTTATGAAGAATTTTTTCATGAACATTTAATGAGACATAAAAAGGAGGAGTGGATTCATCCCTTTCTTCTACAATTGGCCCTAAGACAATAGTGGGTTTTTCATATTGGATATTAATCACATCAATAACAAGATAAAAAATAAAATAAGGTTGTAACCATTTCAAAATATGACTCCCATAAGAATTTGTTTTAACCAATTCAGTGAGAGGAATATGAATTTTGATCTTACTTATCTCATGTTCTAGGATGAAAGGAGATGATACCTTGTCTTCTTCTGGGGATGATACTTTCTTAGTTTTTTGTACTTGCTTTCTTTCAGGATTCTTTCTATCTGTCTATCTGTATTGCTGGGACAACAAGATTATCTTTTTGAGGAGCATGTTTGCCTTTCTGAGGAGCAGATTTTGCAGGAGTTGATTTTGAACTAAGATTGTACCCTTGTTGATCTGTATTACAAAGAATATTATATGGACTTCCCCTGGTCTATGAATTCAATGAATATTCATATTCATTATGTGTTAGGTTACTGATATAAATCTCATCTCTGAAAAAAGAAATATCCAGATCTTCATCTACATCTACATCTTCCTGATTGTCTTCAATGTAATTATGATGCATAGGTGTCTGAATGTTATGATAATCATTATTGTTCTTATCCCTCTGCATGATTTGAGGGTTATAGGCCTTCTATATTGATCTGTATTCCTATTTTCTTCTTGAGGTGCATTCCATTTCTATTTTTCCAATCTAAGTTTAGATAGTTCATACAACATTTCCTCCATCTTTCTCGCCATCTCCTCCAAGTACATATTTGAATTTTTGGTATTTAATGCAAACAACTTATATTCTTATCTTATATTTCCCTAATCCGATCTCTTCTTTAGTTTTTATGATGCTATAATGTTGGATTCAACTTCAAGAATTGAATCTTTCATATTAGCCAGAGTGGATGATCTTCTTTCCCTAAGAAGTAAACAAGAATCAACATCAAAGGCATTATCATAAGTGACCTTTGATAACCTTTCATCTAGTCTGATATCATTTGGTATTTAATGGTACATTCGATTGAATCTCTGAGAAAATTCAGAGACAAATTCACCATTCTTTCTTCAGAGATTGTTGAATTATGTTATGTAATACAAATCATCTTTATCATCACCCCACATTCTCAAGAAGGTGGCATCAAGGTCTGTTATGGTGGTAATAGAGTTAGCTCTAAGGTTACTGAACCACCTCCTCACTTCTCGATATAAACTTTGAACAAAAATCCTCATCCACACATCATCAAAATCCACTTGCAAATCATCAACAAAGGAATAAAAAGTAGTTAAATGCTCCTCTATAGTTGTTTCCCCTTCATTGTCAAACCTTGGAAGGTACTTCGTGTAATCATTTCCTCGGAGAGGATGAATATTATTTGGCAATACCAAAGGTGCATATCTGGTAGCCCTGATAGCATCCATTGGATTGGGAGGTGTTGCACCAACCATTGTTTTACCACCTAAAGGTTGATTTGTGTGTGAGGACTGTGGTGATGAGAGCCTAGGAATGTTCACCTATTGAATCTAAGGAGAGGACTGGAGAATTTATTCAACAAGTTTTTTAGTAGCAAGGATATTAACTTGGAGGCTAAGATTGGGTTTCTCTTCTTGAACTTCCTCAAGGATTAAGATCTTTTCTAAGGGAGGGTACTCTATTTCTTCAAGTAATTCAAATCTTTCCTCGGATTTATATCTACTATTAGGATAGGGTATGCAAATGTATTCTGGTTCTACAAATTCATCTTTCCCTGAGGTGGATTCTTCAAAAGTAGATAAAAGAAATAGTTTCTCAGATTCTTATTTTTTGAGAGATTTGGATTGTTTTACGATCTTCTCAGGATCTGAAACAACAAGCACATTTGGAGATTCTGGATGGGCTCTAGTCCCCTTTCTGTTTGGAGCTAGAGTGTCTAATGTGGAGTCACCAGGTGAAAATTTATTGCAATCAACTTGTGCCTAGTTATAGTTTCACCATCTACAACCAGATCTATAAAATTATGTGGTTCCAACTAGGGAAAATCTCATCATTTCCATCCCTGACAACGACGCATAAATATGTTACTTCTTGAAGTTGTTCCTATAATTCTTTAGGAACAAGACTAGCACACCTTGATTCAAAATATTCAATAAGGGTTTTAAGATGGATAAATCCTTGCTTGATTTGAAAAAGGAATAAATATAAGATCTATTAATACCAATTACATAAGTGCAACAAGTCAAGTAAAAATAATTGATGGATATAGGTTTAAGGTTTAAGTGATATGATAGAGAGAAAGGGAAAAATAGAGACTGATAAATACACAAATAACAAATATTTTCTTTAATGTGTTTATGCAGCAGAAGAACAACCTTTATCTAGAATTCATTCTAAATAAAATCTAAGAAGAAAACATTCATGTGGCAAAGATTACTAAAATCAGATAAATAAACCTTCTAAACACAAGAAGTATTCAGAGGAAAATGTGAGGATGATAAACAATGATAGATAACATACTAACCACCAATTTCATTACCAACTGAAATCTTTACACATACAATATAGATCAAAACATTCTTTAACAATACTCTATCAAGCCAAAAAAGGGAATCAACCCTTTCTTCTTCTGCATCATTTGATATATAGTGTTTTGACTTAGTTACATGTACTTACAGTTGGTCCTAAATATCATGGACAACTCAAAAATAGTCCCTATAAAAACTCAAAATGAATTTTTGCTTTTGACTGCTAATATACAAAAAAATAATAGTTTTACAAAACTCTCCTATGATCAAGGAAACAACCTTGAATAAAATACTCTTAGCTTGATATATTCTCCATTCAGATGATAGAACTACATCATCCTCTTAATCCTTCCAAGATACATCTGATCTTCAAAAATCCATGCGAATACATCCTAAGACTAGTCAATCCCGATGCCCAATCTGCATATATCTTCATATCCCAATATAGCTTTTATATCCACAAAAGGTGTATAGCTTCATAAAATTATCCATAAGATGATAGCAGAGGTACAACCTTCTTTTGTTACAAAAATATGAAACTAGTCGAGTTAAGAAACAAAATCGGCTACAACATGTGTTCCTGTAGCGACCCTATTTTTCTAGGTGTGACTACGGGAACTTCCTGTAGCAACCTTCAAAAAAACCAATCCCACATGTTTTAAGCTCATTTCTTTTCCTGGATTATAGATGGACATATCCAAAAAGGAGCATGATCCCTTAAACACAGGGAACAAAAATATTTTTCCATCATCCATTACTTTTAATCTCAAAAGATGGATTTATCATGGAGGTGGTATTTTAGATTGATAGATTTCTATGCAAGATTGAAGAAGCTACTTTTGCTAGAAATTCTAAGCTATCCTTTTTTATCTACTTAGATTGAGATCGAGTTTTCATTCATTTAGGCTCATTCCCTTCAAATCCATTCTTAGGGTTTGGGATTTTCATATCCTTCTTACCCTGTTTCCTGGTAGGAACTCTATTTTTTCCAGTGATGGTATTTTTATTTATGATCACACCACCCTTCTTGAATTTATTCTTCTCAGGATTAGTGAAAGGTTTTTTAGTGCTTATAGATTACTTTTCCATAGGTTTAACAGGCTCTTCATCGATGATAATAACCTTCTCAGTGATAATAGGTTGATTCACTTCTTTAGACTTCAACCTGAACTTATTTTGAGGCGTGGTGCCCCTCTTTCGCATTACAATTTTATATTGAGAAACATATTCTTTAGAGGAGCTTTATTTGGGAGAAATGACCTTTGGGAGATGGTATTTAGGTTGTACAGGCTCTGCCAATTTCTCTTCTATTTCAAATTTTTTATCTTCTCCCAGTACCCTAGGTTTAACATGTTTTTGACTCCTTCTGGAGTAATTCTTCTATGTAAAAGGAAAATGGTGCTTACCTCCACCTAGGATGTGAGAAAACCTTACATCTTCTTTCTGTCTAGTTGGAGGGGATTCCATAGGTTCATCTGGAGTCTTAAGACAAAATTTTCTCTTTCTCTTATTTGAAGTGACTATTTGAATGACACTAGATGGCATTACTTGTCAGGCTTAGCAATCTTCTCATGTGATTTTACAGTAGGAGGATGAAATTTCTTTTCAAAACCCCACTGGATTAAATATTGGTCCCAAGTCTTCTGCAATTTCTTAAGATCGGCCTTGAAAATTACTTTGATCAAGCCCTTATTATAGATTCCGTGAGGAGGGGTTTTGGGGTTATCTTGGACCCTCATAGCCATCTTGTTGATATCCCTCAAGAAATAATAGGGAAGATTCATCCCTTTAATTCCTATCGGATGAAGTGGAAATTGTAAATGAAAGAGAAATACGATAGAGTAGCACCCCTCACAAGTGATGAATCTTTTAGGAATGAGCAAGGATTCCATCCATTCATCAACAATCCAATCCATGGGAATGTCCTTGCCCCAATTAGGGTCTCTGTGTTTAGGTTTTAGAAAATGGTTTACATCTCCTCATGTAATCAATTTATTTTTAAACTATCTTTTGCAATCAGTCGGGAGGTTACAAGCAACTTCTATGGAATCCTCTGTAACCTGCATGACCAAGTTTGCAAATCAGGCCCATTTTCCATTGAAAATCTAAACAAATGCCTTGGATTTAACGTAATGTTGACCATCCATCATAGTGAAAAAAATATACTAGCCTACCTGATCGAAAATGTGGCAACTCTCTTCATAAGATTCCATGATCTCAGGCCCTTCAAGTTCTTTCCTATTCACATGTCCACCCTTTCCCATAAGCATGGTTGCGACCAGAAGAATAGACTCTTGGATAAAAAGAAAGGATTTGTCTGCTGTGTGATGAGAATAATAGGGGATTTGTCTATTGTGTGAGTGCCAATTCAAACAAACCAGCTGTTGTAGGTAACAAAAATTGCACCAGTTTGAAATAATATGTTCTTTGAAAAACCTCATTAATGTAACCCTCTGTACAAACGAGGTATAGAAAATACCACCCATATTTGCATGCTATGGCTGAAAACTGGTACTTGCTAACTATTTTTCATACACATGAAATCTGCAGTACAATCCACAACCTCCACGACTCTCCAAGGTACTTGAAACGATCATGACCAATGACATGTGGAAGTTCCTGTAGCACTTAGCCAGATTTGTCCCTTTTTCTTTTTTGGGATGGATAGAATTTAAAATGGAAGCCTACTAAGTTAAATAATCATAAAGAATGGATGTTGGCATGACTTATGGCTCAAATGAAAATATTTGAATCCAAGTGATGTCACCAAGTAATCATTTAGACATGTGTAGGATTTCTTTTGTCCCCTTCTCACAAAACTAACATTATTTTAATCCTTTTTAAGATAAGTTATCAAACCTTTAACACAATAATGCTAGGGATCTATAACTTACACTAACTTTGAAGTGACAAGTAGGAATGAATAAGGAATAAAACAATGTAGAACAAGGTATGTGTTAACACCTGGCTCACCATCCTATACGCATACTTGTAATTACATTTCAAATGGGGTTCGACTTAGGGGTATTACACAAGTCCTCTCCTTATTTGAATTTTTTTTTGTCCTTCTACAAAGTGCTTCCTTATGAATTTCTTGCTTCTACCCCATTGATTTCATTTGACTTCCTCTTCGCATTCTATATGGTGTTTTCATTGTGTTCCATTTAGTGTTTTTTGTCCCTTCCTTATGGATTTCCTTGGAAACCCCATGTTTTTTGTAGGAGTAAGGATGTCATCCTATTTATTCCATATCATTCATTTGAATGAAGTGGAAAACCCAAAATTCAATTGGTATCCTCACGTCTTCCTTGTGCATGGGTGGTCTTACCAATTTGGTCTTGCAAGCTATCTTAAAAAATTTAAGTGGTTCCCAAGACCTATCCTTATTTTATTATTTAGTTTTATTTTTACCAAGTGATTCCTTGTGGTTTTTGTTTCCATTACCTTTCTATTTTCCGTTGTATTACTCTACTCATTTAACTTGATCTTTTCCTTTTGTTTCATTTATTTTATTTCATTACAACTTGTCTTGACAACCCCATATTTTTGGTAGGTATAATGATGGCACACTCATTTGAAGGAAGTGGGAAACCCTAAATTCATTTGGTCTCCTCACATATCCCTTGTGCACAAGTGGCCTTGCTAATTTATCCTTGTAAGTCATCTCAAAAAAATTTAAGTGGTGACCAAGAACTCTCATGATCTGAAAATTTTGTTTTCCTTTTACCAAGTAGTCCCTTATGCTCTCATTGTCTCTTCCTTATTGGTTTCCTTCATCTTTCTCTTCTCATTTTGTATGGTGTTTTACTTGTGTTTTGTTCAACGATTGGTCTTGTTTCCTTGTGGCTTGTCTTGACAATTCCATCATTTTGGTGGGTGTAAGGATCGTGGCTTTCTTATTCAATGCCACCCTTCTCAAGGAAATGGAAAACATTTTTTTTTCAAGGTATTCTAACTTCATCCTTGTGCATATGTGGGCTTATCAATTTGAGTTTGAAATTCATCTAAAAAATGTTAAGTAGTGTGTTGGAAACCCCATGTTTTTAGTAGGTGGAAGGATGGTGGCTTATAAATATTCCATGCTACTCATCTCAAGGAAGTGGAAACTCTAAATTCATTTGGTCCAATTACTTGTTCCTTGTGCATGGGTAGTATTTCCAATTTGGTCATGCAAGACATCTAAAAAAAGTTAAGTTGTGACCAAGAACTCACCTTATTTGAAAATGTTGTTTTCTTTTGACCAACCGCTCATTTGTATTCCTCTTCTTGTTTTGCATGGTGTTTACTATGTGTTTCATTTACTGTTTGGTCTTCTTGACTTGTGGGTTACCTTGGGAACCATAACTTTTTGGCAGGTGTAAGGGTGGAACCTTGTGAATATTTCATGCTACTCATCTTAAGAAAGTGGGAATCCAAATTTATTTGGTCCCCTCACTTCTTCCTTATACACAGGTGGCCTTTCCAATTTGGGCTTGCATGTCTCTCAACAAATTTAAGTAATGAACCCAATCTCTCCTTATTTTAAAATTCTATTGTATGTTTACCAAAATATCCCTTTTGGTTTCGTTCTGTCCACCCTTTTATTTTCCTGTGTCTTCTTCTTTTCATTCCACATGGTGTTTTACTTGTGTATTTTTTGTGTATCTTCTTCTTGACTTGTGGCTAGTCTTGGCAACCCCATTACTTTGGTAGGTGTAGGTATGGTGGCTCATTTATTCCATGAAAATCCTCTTGTGGAAGTGGGAAACCAACAATTGATTTAGGTTCTTCTCACTTCTTCCTTATACATAGGTGGGCTTGCAAAATTTTGGCTTGTAAGTCATCTAAAACAAGATAAGTGGTTTGTTGTCAACCTAGTCCTTTTGGTAGTTATAAGTATGGAAAATAATAAGTATTCCATGCTACTAATCTCAAGAAAGTAGGAAAACTCAAACTCATTTGGTCCCATAACTTCTTCCTTTTGTCCAATTTTGGCTTGAAATCCATCTCATAAAAGTTAAGTGGTGATGGAGACCTCTCCTTATTTGAGAATTTTCTTGTCCTTTTACTAGGTGCTCCCTTGTGGTTTCATTTCCTTTCCCTTCGTGTTCACCTTTGTCTTCCTCTTCTCATTATGCATGGTATTTTTCTTATGTTTCATTTAGTGTTTGGTCTTCTTCCCTTGTGGCTTGTCTTAGTAATGCCATCCTTTTGGTAGGTGTAAGGATGGTGGCTCATTTATTCCATGCCACTCATCTCTAAAGGAAATAGGAAACCCAAAATTAGTTTAATGTCTCCTCATTTATTCCTTATGCATGAGTGGTCATACCAATTTGGGCTTTCTATTTATCTCAAAAAATTAAAATGATGAACAAGACATTTCCTAATTAGGAATTTTTTTTGTATTTTTACCAAGTGATCCCCTATGGTTTTGTTTTCTCTACCTTGTTTTTCACCTTAATCTTCCTCTTTTCATTTTTCATGGTGTTTGACTTGTGTTTCACTTAGTGCTTATTCTTCTTTCCTTGAATGGCTCATCTTGGAAAACCCATATTTTTGGTAGGTGTAAGGGTTTCATAACATAAGTATTCTCTGACACTCATCTCAAGGAAGTGGTAAACCCCTGATTCATTTAGTTCCCTCACACCTTCCTCATGCACATACTGGCTCTTTGATTTGGGCTTGCAAATCATCTTAAAATTTTAAGTGGTAACCATGACCTTACCTTAATTGGTAATTTTGTTGTGTTCTTACAAAACACTCCCTTGTTCTTCTGTTTCCTTTTCCTTATTGTTCACCTTTTTCATTCTCTTCTCATTTTGCATGGTGTTTTCCTTATGATTCATTTAGTGTTTGGTCTTCTTTCCTTGTCGCTTTTCTTAGAAATATATATTTGTTTTGTTGGTTCAGGAATACATAATTATATAATATTTTGTTTTATACTTGAATGAGAGTTGAATTAATACAAGTGTTTCATGGTGATAATTTGATTCTTATGAAATTTCTTGTATATGGTTTCCTTTTTCAACATTTTGGTTTGTTACATAATTTAATGAATAACATCAATAGACATGGATCTCATGTTATTCATTTTTGTTTTTATCCTTACCAAGTATGGTAAATTTTCCAATATGGTTAAAGTTTATTGTAACATAACCCTTGTCAAATATGGTTAATATTCCAACTATCATCTCTATTTAGGTTATTTGGTTGTTCCTTAATCTCAATTGCCTCCCTAGGTTTTATATTGTAACGATGTTCAACCTTAACTAGAATTTTGGAATCCTCAATGAAGAGATTATTCTTCATCTTCTCTGAGTGTTCATATAAAGTAGACATATAAACACTATTGTGCTTAATATTTGTGGCATGTTTTTGAATTCTAATCTTCAGGGAATGACCGTTTTCACCCACATGAGAATGGAATCATACAAATACATTTTTGATTTGTAGGATTGGTTGGGTCCTTAACAAATGTGATGGAGTTTCTAATAGTAAATAGGGGTTTGAAAACTATCCCAATGTGATTTTTCTTCAAAAGTCTCACAATTTTGTTCATGGTCCCTTGAATGTAGGGTAAGAAGACTTTGGAAAACTATTCATGGTGTTCCTTATTTTTATGTCCCCTGCTAGCATTCTAAAAATCCTTGATCCTCTGATGTCTCTTATAACCATTGTATTTAAAGATATTGAGGTGATGGATTTTCTCTTCATCCAAATTCTTTTCATATGATATTCCAAGGGATCAAACTGTTAAAATGTCGAGAACCCCAAGTTTGTGAGTGGGATGGTGGTGAGACCTTGCATGAAGGTATTAATCTATATTAATGTTATTTCTGTCCACCTAGTGCATCATAGTCTGATTTGGTTTCTTTGTAACTAGAACATATATAAAGGATACACTTCCATCAATGATCCGGATTATTTTCGGCACGAAATGAGAGCGGAGATATAATAAAGAAAATGCACAGAGATATCGCGTATATCCAGTAATATAACAGAAATATATCAGAGATGCAACCATAAAAACAGAGATACAGTAATACACGATTTCTATTAATGAAAGAAATGTATAGAGACTGTAAAAATACAGAGTGAAAGACTCGCTAGAATGGTGGCAGCTTATCTCTGAGAAGAGATGTGACGGCTACTCGCATTCGCAAGAAGATGATTACAATGAGGCTCGGAAGGCCTTTTTAAAATAGACGGGAATGCCAAAAGTCCTAGACATCCAAAAACCTAACCCTAGGAGATGAAGCGCCAAAAGTCATGTGGGCCCCGTTTGGGTAAGTTGGTGCATCAACTTCTCGGGGTCGTAACTTTTGCATACGATCTCCGTTTTAGGTGTGTGATAGCTCGTTGGAAAGGTATCGTCGAGGAGATTCATTTTGGGGGCTCAATTATTCCTTCAGCTATCACTGAGAACCTCGATCTCGAAAAAACTTCATTTAGGCCCTCAAAATGGCCCCGGAAGTGAAAACCTGCTAAAAATAGTAAATTGCCAAAATGGCCAGAAAACTGTTTTGAGCCATTTGGAAAAGGTGGGTGGCCCCCGATATCCACTTGGATCAATCAAATTCAATATCCATGTTGAATCTTATGTGTTTGGATTATTTTGTAAGGTGATCATCAAACTTGTCTAGAGTCTCACCTCCATGGGGCCAAATCACAAAGAAATCATCAAAAACTCTAATCCATATCTTAGGTCTTAAAGGGGAATAAGTAAGGTATTTTATTTAAAGATCCTACATGAATAAGTCGGAAACATGGGTGAGAGGGGGGATCCCATAGACACACAAAATATCTATTTTGAAATATTCACTTGGAAACTAAAAGATGTTGATTTCAAACAAATCTCAACTAACTTGGCTATTGTTTGGTCTATAATTCTGACTTCTGAAACTCCATTTTTTATAGAATTGGGAATTATCAATAAAAATGGGTGAAAATAACATTCATTGTATAATATTTACTAAAGTTATGTATTTGCTAAAGATTTTTTACCCATATGAATATATAGTTCCCTTCTTCTAAATGCACATCCAGATCTTTATATGTTTTAAATGTATTTTATGATTATTAATATTATAAATATTAGAATTTGGATCCGAACTAAGGTGTGACATTTAATAAAGTTATTATTAGTATTATTATTAATTTTATTATTATTCCATATAATTTTCAAAATTCAAATTACTATTATAGTTTTTATTATATTTAATTTTCAAATTAATTCATATTAACACAATTGAGTAAACTTCGATGTAATATTGATTCCTTTATGACATAGATACAAATAAAGTTTGATGCATGATTACTTTGTGCATCTAAAAATTTGATGCATGAATAAAATTTATGTAAAAAAAATGATGCTAAATCAACAGTTGTTGGTTTTGGAGACTGATTATCTTCTTGTTTCATAGGTCTTTGTTTTCAGTCATGTTTATACCCCATGAATATTGTACACCCTAAAATATTGTACACCCCTACACACGGGGAGGTTGTAGGGGGGCTTGCCCCCCCGGTGGGGTTCGGGGGGCTCATCCCCCTGGCTGGGAGGTCCGGGGGAAAGTGGGCCCCTAGAGGGGGGGTTCGAGGGACAACATTCCCTGATGGGGGTTCGAGGGTGAAGCCCCCAAAGGAAAAAATTCTTTGTAAAGGTATATTGTAATTTCATAGTAAATCTGGACCGTTCATTATAAGGTTATAGACATGATGGTAGAAGTTATGTTAGGTTTTTTTTTCCCTAGAAGGAGACCCTCTTTTATGAGGTAAATATATTTCAACTATGTATCATTGCAAATATTGTATTCTGAGAGAAGAGACTGTGAGAGAAAGAAGAGAAAGTTACACCAGGTGTTCTGTAGGTTGTATCCCTTCATTTGATGGATAATAAAAAGGAAGGACCTGGAAATTTCTTTGGTGGACGTATCCCACACTGGGTGAACCACGTATATCTATGTCTCTATTATATTGTGTATCTTATGTGTTTTATTTATGCATTTCTTTTTATTTTATTGATCCACGATCCTTTTTTTCTAACAACTTGGATCAGAGAGAAAGGTAACTCCCAGGAAAAGAGGGTTCCTGGTTCAAGTGGGAGAACTGGAGGAAGATGGAAAGTTTAGGGTCAAGAAATTTAACAACCAAAACTACAAGTTATGGAATATGTAGATAGAATATTATTTATATCATAAGGATTTGTTCCTACCATTGGGTGGAATAGCAATGAAGTCGATGACCATGAAGGATGAAGAATGGGAGGTTCTTAATAGAAAGGCACTAGGAACGATATGGTTGACCCTGGCAGTGTCAGTGGCTTTCAATATTTCAAAAGAAAAGGCAACGAAGGAGTTGATGGAAACATTGGCTAAACTGTATGAAAAACCCTCGATGTCCAATAATGTATTTCTAATGAAGAGATTATTTAATATGAAGATGTCAGAAGGTGGGTATGTTGCAGATCATTTAAATGAATTTAATAAAGTTACTAATCAACTAAGTTATGTAAATATGGACTTTGATGATGAGTTCAAGGCTCTTCTAATCTTATGCCCATTGCCAGAAAGTTGGAATGGCTTGTTCATGGATGTAAGTAAATCTGTCTCTGGTTCAAACACTTTAAAATTTGATTATGTTGTTGGTGTTATCCTTAGCGAGGAAATGCGATGGAAAAGCATAGGTGAGACATCAGGTAATATGTTAAACATGGAGAATAGGGGAAGACAAAAGGATAGAGGAAAGGGCTCAGTGAACCACGAGAATTAGAGGAAGGGAAGATCCAAATTCAAACTGAGAAATATAGAGTGATGGAATTGTGGGAAGAAAGGACATCTGAAGGAAGACTACAGAGCTCCAAAGAAACAAAGAGATGGACAATAGGAGAAAAATCAAGAAGCAAATGTAACTGGTGATCTGTTACAAGATGCTTTGATTATTTCTGTAGATAATATTTATGAGTCTTGGGTAGTACATTTGGGGGCTTCATTTCATGCCACACCCCATACAAAAATCTTTCTATATTATGTTCAACATGATTTTGGACAGGTTCATTTGGGTGATGATGCACCATGCAAAATTGTTGGAATAGGAACAGTAAAAATAAAGAAAAGGAATGGAAACCAATGGTTGTTTAAAGAGGTAAGACATGTTCCATATCTAAGGAAAAATCTAATTTCACCAGGGTAGTTGGAAAGTGAATGTTGTATATCTATATTTACAATAAGGCATAGAAGGTCACCAAAGGATCACTTGTGATAGAAAAAGGAGAGAAGGTAGGTACATTGTATTTATGTACTGGTAATATTGATTCTTCAATCTCTTTAGCTTCTACAAGACTGGATACAACATTGTGGCATCATAGGCTCGGGCGCATGAGTGATAAGGGGATGCAGATTCTTCACAAAATAAATTTGTTTCCAGTTATTAAACAAATTGATTTGAATTTTTGTGATCATTGTGTTTATGGAAAACAAAAGAGAGTCGTATTTCTCTGAGTCAGAAAAGAAAACAAGAGTGAAAGGTTAGAGATTGTGCATACATATGTATGGGGACCAACTCAGGTATCATCTCTTGGTGGCTCTCATTATTATGTTACTTTTATTGATGATGAAACTAGAAAAACTTGGGTTTATTGCATTCGACAAAAATATTATGTTTTTGATAATTTTAAGAAATGGAAAGCTTTGGTTGAGAATGAGACATGAAAAAGGTTGAAGTGTCTCAGATCAAACAATGAAGGTGAATATTACAGAGAGGAGTTTGATGATTATTGTTCATAGCATGGGATTTGTAGAGAGAAGACAGTTCCAAGAACACCACAAGTAAATGGTGTGTCAAAAAGGATGAACAAGACAATCATGGAGCGTGCAAGGAGTATGAGATTACATGTTGGTTTTCCCTTATAGTTCTGGGTAGATGTTGTAGATATTATTGTTTACTTGATAAAAAAAGGACCTTTAAGCTATTTGGATGGTGGAATTCCAAAGGAGGCATGGATAGGTAAAAAGGTAAACTATTCTTTTTTGAAGACTTTCAGTTGTGAAGCATTTGTCCATATTGATAAAGAAAATAAAACAAAACTTGAGGAAAAATCCAAGAAGTGTACGTTTATTGGATACGGTGTTAATGATTTTGATTATCTCTTATGGGATTATGAAAATCACAAAATATTTAGGAGTAGAGATGTCATATTCAATGAGAAGGTCATGTACAAAGATCAGTTTCAGGGAAAGAAACAACAAAAAGAAAAAACAGAATACATAGTGTTTGATGAGATTACTGAAAAAGAAATTTGAAAGGTACCAGAAGATCAAAATGTACAACAAGAGGAGAAACATGTACCTCAAACTCTTGCAAGTGTTGTTATAAGATCCACCAAGTTAAGTAGACCCCATGAACGATAATCTCCTTCATTGTATTTTTTATTGTTGATGATTTTGGTGAACCAAAATGTATAAAGAGGCAATGCAGGTATGCACTAAAAAGAAGTGGGAGAAAGGCATGAAAGAGGAAATTGACTCTTTGGTAAATAACTAGACTTGGGACTTGGTTCAGTTGCCTGCGGGAAAAAGAGCATTGCAAAATAAATGGGTTTACAAGTTGAAGGAAGAAGATGGAGGAAAAAACAGTACAAGGATAGATTTGTTGTAAAGGGGTTTGCACAAAAGAAAGGTATATATTTTGATGAAATATTTTCTCCTGTTGTTAAGATGAATTCAATTAGGACTATTTTAAGTCTTTTGGTAGTAGAATATTTTCATCTTGAACAGTTAGATGTAAAAAGAACTTTTCTCCATGGGGATTTGGAGGAAGAGATTTATATGCAGCGGCCACATGGGTCTGAGGTCAAAGAGAAGGAAAATTTGGTATGCATGTTGAATAAGAGCTTGTATGGTTTAAAGAAAGCTCCAAGTTATTGGTATTTGAATTTTTATAGGTTTATGATAGAGCAAGGTTATAGTATATGTCATTTTGATCAGTCTCCAAGTGGGAGATCGTTGGTTGTGGAGCTTGATTATCTTCCTGTTTCATAGGCATTTGTTTTCAACTGTGTTTATACCCCATGAAGACTGTACACCTTGTAATATTGTACACCCCTCCACATGGGGCAGTTGCAAGGGGGGATTTCCCCCCCTGTGGGGTCTGGGGGAAAGAGGACCCCCAAAGGAAAAATTACCTTATAAATGTATATTGTAATTTCATAGTAAATCTGAACCGTTCATTATAAGGTCACATATATGAAAGTAGAAGTTATGTTAGTTTTTCTTCCTATAAGGAAACCCTCTTTTATGATGGAAATGTATTGTGGTCATGTATCATTGTGAATATTGTATTGTATGAGAGGAGACTGTGAGAGAAAGAAGAGGAAGTTATAATGGGTGTGGTGTGGGTTGTATCCCTTCATTTGTTGGATAATAAAAATGAAGGACCTAGAAATTCCTCTAGTGGACATAACCCACACTGGGTGAACCACTTATATATGTGTCTCTATTGTATTGTGTATCTTCTGTGTTTTATTTCCACATTTGTTTTTCTTTTATTGCTCCACGACCATGTTTTTCTAACAACAATAACATGACACTAATACATAAAAATTAAATAAAAATGGTTTCACAAACTTTAAGTTTGCATTGCACAATCTATCTATTTTGATCATTAAGTAGGAAAAGGGAGTCTCTATCATTTCATTTTCACATGAACCCATGGAGTATATCCTATTATATCTAAGAGGGTTTTTCGGGGTATTTGGTAAGATAAACCAAGAGAGATTTGACATTCATTAGATCTATTTGTTACAACCTTATTTTCCACCTTAGGGACACATGGTGGACCCGTTGATCTTTTCCTATTGAGACACACAATTTTTCCTTGGATTTCATAGTTTTTTAGGGAGGCCACACTATGACCTACTAGGAAAATGTGACCGATTGTGGGATGCACAACTAATTGACATCCTATGACCTACTAGGAAAATGTGATCGATTGTGGGATGCACAACTGATTGACATCTTGTGACCTACTAGGAAAAAGCAACCAATTGTGGGATGAACAACTGATTGACATCCTGGCTATGCTATTGACATCATATGACCACCTCTTTAACATTCTATATTTGATGAGTTATGAGGAGATCAACACCGACTGTTTTTTTTTTCTTGTGATATGATATTTGGAATGTGCAAGAAAATCAATATTCACTGAGATCTATAGATCTAGAAGCATCCCCTAGCCTCCTCCATCAATCTATATCAATAAGGAATTTCAAGGGCAAGAGGATGAAGAATCTATTACAAAATTATGTTGCAAAAATTTTAGAGGAACTCTTATATAAGAATTGGTATTCATATGAGGTTATCCTTGCTCATGTGAAGGATAAGGAGGAGCTAGAGAAAGGACCCAAGAGGAATTCATTCATGACTCAAGGTATTTAGTGATTGATATACATTTTTCTCTACTATTAATATAGATCAACATGGTTTTCCGCTTATAATGTTGTATTTAGTCATAGATGACACATTTTTTATTTCCTTGACTATATCAAACTAGATCTAGGCTTGATTTGAGTTTCCTAATGATTAAAGAGGTTTGAGGATTGGTATTTGTTGTCTCCTTGTGTGCAGAAAGTAAGCTACATGAGTTGGAGTTGGATCTCTGGAGATACATTAGCTAGGATACATAAGGACAATTTTTAGACAAAAGGGATTCCATTCTATATTCTTGTTTAAACAAGAATAAATCCAATAATATATAAGGAAAATATATTAGTGGTATATCTTCCACCTTGTCTTAAATAACATACATATCTGAGGGAGTGCTCACCTATCCACACGAGAGATTTCTATGCAACACTATTGGAATGAAACATTTTTTCTCACTTGCCTTTATTATTTTTAAATTTTCAGAGTTCATATGTGATTTGGAATGAAATTTGGAATGGGATTGGATTTTATATTCAAAAATTAGTTAGCATGGATTCTACCTTATAACCATTATAATTGATATCCTAATTTAGAACAAATAAATATAAAAATAAAATCTAGTGTTTAGGGATTAAATACCTCTTACCTCTTCCCGTTTCTCCTCTCAATCTCCTTCTCCCTCTCATTATTCCTCTTATTATTCTTTTCATATATATTCCTTCTTCCTTCATGTTCCTTATTTCCCTTTATCCCCCTACCCTCCTCTTTTATTCCTTCTTCTTATCCCTCTCCCTCCTCCTTCCTCTTTCTTGTCACCCTCCATCATCCTTTTCCTTGTCTCTCTCCATTCCATTCCTCATAAGTTTTTAATTACCCTTCTCCTTTTCCTTCCATTCCTCTCACTCTTCTTCCCTTTATCTCCCTCTCCTTCAACTTCCTCTTTCACTAGTATTTTTATTCCCCCCTCCTATCCCTCTTGCGCTGTTTTCCCTCCCCTCCATCCTCCCTCTTTTCATTTTCCTTTTCCTCTTATCCATATCCTCATTTTTCTTTCATCTTCTCCCACTCTCCGATTCCTTTTCTCCCCCACTACCCAAACATGTTTTCTTCTGTTTTTATCCTCCATCTTTTACACTCTCCCCCTCTCCCTCTCCTTCATTCATTTTATTGTTCTCCCCATTTCACCTTATCTTTTTATTCTTATATTATTCTTTCTCTTTTTCATATACCTCTCCATTGCTCTCTTTCTCTTCCTTTTTTGGTTCTTCTCTTAGTCTTCTTGATTCATTCATTTTATTGTTCTTCCCATTTCACCTTATATTTGTATTCTTATATTATTATTTCTCTTTTTCATATACTTCTCCATTTCCCCCCCCCTTCATTTTTTTTTTATTCTCCTAGTCTTCCTCTTATAAGGTAAGGTAATTGAAATTTATTATTATTCTTTATTATTCTACATAAATATTTGTTGTTTTTTTGTTTTTTTGACAGTAACAGTTAGAATATTTTTGTATTAAAAACAGTGGATATGCCATCGGGTTTGATACATCGATACAAATTTTCTTGTAAACATGAAAACAAATGCCTGAAGATCCTAACACGGGACAAAGTCTACGAACAAAAACTATTTTAGCGAGCCAAAACGGCTTCGTGTCATTACATCATTTCTAGCTTGGAGGTTTTTTTTCTTTTTCAACACTGTCCACCATTCAATGCTTTAGTCCTGAGAATGTCTTTACATCGGGCCTAGAGGGTCTTCTTGCATGAAATTTAAAGTGTGCATATATTATTAATTCGATTCAGTATACTATGCTTCATGGTACTAGTTATTAGATGGCATGTATATTAGCATTTAATATATGATGCAGAGATGATGATGGAAGGAGGTGAAGATAATTTCTCGTTAGAAGACATAGCATAAAACTATCATGAAGATACACATGTTGATTCATGAGGAGAGGTTTTAAATTTTAGAAGTGGGAAAATTTTCTATCAAAAAAGTTGACACCACTAGAGAGCGTAAAAAAATACCAGAAAACATTGGGCTCAAATAAGAAATGCTAGTACGTAAAGAGCATTAAAACATGCACATAAAAGGTCCTCAAATACAAAATTGAATGATAGATGCTCCCTTCATATATTCTTAGGAGGGAAGAACATATATTGTATCAAGTGAAATGTGTTTTGAATTAGCATTATTTTATTCATTCATGTTTGTAGTCATTTAATTTTTTATATTTCATTATATATTATAATTAAATTTTATATTTCACCTCATTTTTGTGGTGTTGGACAGATAATTTTATTTCTAAAATATCAATGGATTACAGGGAAATGAAAAATATGCTAATGGTGTTACCGGATGTATCTTCAAAAACATACTTAAGGATTGGGATAGGCTATGAAGCTCTTCCTTGATAAGGATGCATGATGACTAAACCCTTGGACACTAAAAAATCACAAACATAATAAATAATATATATTCAGTTGAGTGGTCGATTAAAATTTCCTATCACTCATCTGCATTAATGGTTTGACTTTTATATAATCAATATAAAATAATATTGTACTTTCTTTATTTTCATATCCTTTTAGCATCAATTTAGGAGATCCCTTCACACTTCGAGCATCAATCTTATATTATGTATACACAACACAAAAAGTACATACTCTTCAAGTCAATCCGACAGATTCTAGATTAGAGATGCTTCATAAGTATATCAATATAATAATTTTTATATATTAATATATTAGCTTAATATATGTAATTATTAAATATGGTTTATAATATTACTTACAATTAAATGATTATAGTTGAGATCCAACTAAAGAAGAAATAAAGTATGACACAGAAGATGTCAATGAAATAATGGTGAATTTTTACTGGTACATGTTTTTTGCAATTAATTATTAATTAGTTTTTCAATTTTATCTTATATATAGTTGTAATTATTTTTTTATTAATTGAATTTTTATAGAAGGATGATGATAAAAATGATTAAAAAAATGGAAAGGTATTGACAATTTTTTAATCTATATGTTTTTTATTAAGTATTTAAATGTTACTATCTATATGTTTTTTATTAAGTATTTAAATATTACTAATTCTTTATTATATTAAAATTATAAGTATTTTATTATGTTCTTATAAAGTGAGGATCACAAGGGGTAAGAAAATGACAAAGGAATTAATGATAGTTTAATTTCCTTTTGATGTCAAATTAGTTTCATTTTCTTATGTGTAGATATTTTTTCATGCAATGATGTATATAAAATTGACATTACTATGGGGGTGGTATGTACCATTTGTTAAAACTTTATTGATTCAATTCAAAAACATATTATTATAAAAATAATAATCCCCCATAAAATAATAATTATTAAATTAATAATTGATTAAAATTAAAAATAATTAATAATAATTAAATTAATAATTGATTATAATTATCAATAATAATTAAATTATTAATTAATAATAATTTCAATCATAATAATTAAGATTTGTATTTAATACAAATATGATGTATGCACAACATAAAAAACATATAAATGACACAACCATATGTAGATTTTAACTTTGTACAATATTTTATTGCAAATAGATTTTCAATAAAGAAAAGAAAAGATACAATGACAAATACACACATTACACAGAGATTTTTCCACTGGAAACCCAAACTGAGAAGACCAACATATTCTATATGTATTCATAGTGATACATTGTTTACAATACAATATACATATAGGATCCAACGACATCCAAAACCCTAACCCAATGACCTGGATTAGTCAACAACCCTAATTCCTTAACTGGGAATAGAAAAACATCGACAAAAACCATGTGCCTAAAAACCACCCAACAATGGACATGAAAATCGAGATGACACGAAAAATGAGGCAAAAATGCGACACATTTCCTGATGGAAAAAAAATTATCGGGGGTGCTGTCCCCAAACCTCTGCAACCCCTCAGCGCAATGTTGCATACACTAGAGCTAGTCATGCAAAGAATATAACACATACCAAACATTCTCCCACTTGTTGTTTTCTTTGCATATAGGGGTTACAAGGTTACATAGTCAACAATCCAGGGCATCAATGCCCATGGATCCTCTACATCAAAAGAACTTTTCATTCCTCACACATTTTGTTAATGAATTTGCAACATTCTTCAAAGTGTCCACCTTCATCAAGAACATTTTTCTTTTCTTCAACCATAGCTCTCACAAAGTTATATTGAATATCACTATGCATTGTCTTTGAATGATAAGTTGTGTTATTCTCCATAAAATTGCACTATGACTATTACAATCTATCCTTTCAGCTTGTTGTACCAACCCAATACCTGAACACAATCTTTGTAACCATATTGATTCCTTACTTGAATGAGTAGCTGCCACGTATTCAACTTTTGTAGTTGAAAGTGCCACTACAACCTGTCTTTTGCTCATCCAACTAATTGTTGCTCCAAACAGGTTAAACACATACCCACTTGTATATCTCCTACGATCCAGATCTCCATCCCAGTATGCATCCACAAAGCCATGTATTTCCAACACTTTGTTCAATCATGGTCTTCCTTGGTAGCACAATCCATAGCTAGCAGTGCCATGCAAATACCTGAAAACCATTTTTACTGTTGTCTAATGCTCCTTCCCTAGTTTTGACATATACCTTCTCAAAAATCCCACTGCATGTGCAATGTCTAATCTAGTACATACCATTTCATACATCAAACTACCAACTGCACTCACATATGGAGCATGAGACATGTCCTCCTCCTCTTCATGTGTCTTGGGACACTGATCCACATATAACTTTACACCAACAGGAATAGGGACCTTTATTGGTTTACATTCCTTCATATTAAACCTATGTAATATTGTCTCAACATATTTTCTCTGATTTAACCAAGGTTTCCTCTTTTTACGATCTCTTTTAATTTCCATGCCCAAAATAAAATTTGAAGCACCGAGATCCTTCATGTCAAATTTAGAGGACAACTAAGTTTTCACATCTTGGATAATCTCCTTGTTGTTTCCTATCAACAACCTGTCATCCACATACAAGAGAAAATAAATCAAATGATCACCAATTAATTTAAAATACACACAATGATCCTCTTTGCTTCTTGTGAAGCCAAGTCCTAGTATACAAGTATCAAATTTTTTATACCACATCCTTGGTTATTGTTTTAAACCATATAGTGACTTTTTTAGCTTACATACTAGCTCCTTCTTTCCCTTCACATCAAAGCCTTATGGCTGCTTCATATAGATTTCTTCTTCCAAATAATCCCCATGTAGGAATGTTGTCTTTGTAGATTTTAACCTTTTACAATATTTACTACAAACAGATTTTTAGTAAAAGAACATAAAAGATACAATGGAAAATACACACATTACACAGAGATTTTTCCCCTGGAAACCCAAATTGCGAAAACCAGCATATTCTATATTCATTCATAGTGATACATTGTTTACAATACAATATACATATAGGATCCAATGACATCCAAAAACCTAACCCAATTACCTGGATTAGTCAACAACTCTAATTTCTTAACTGGAAATAGAAAACCATTGGCAAAAACCATGTGTTGAAAAACTGCCCAATAATGGACATGAAAATCGAGGTGTCATGAAAAACGATGCAAAAATGTGACACTTCACCCAATTCCCTTGCACGGGGGCTGTCGCCCCCCTACATCACCTTCTCAAACCCCCCATGCGAGACCGACACAATGTAGGAGACACTATAGCTAGTCATGGAAATAATATAACATATACCCAACATTCTCCCACTTGTTTTCTTTACATACAGGGGGTTACAGGGTTACATAGTCAACAACCTAGGGAAACAATGCCCATGGATCTTCTACAACAAGAGAACTTCTCAATTGTCACAAATTTTGTTAATGAATCTGAAACATTCTTCAAAGTGTCCACCTTCATCAACAACACTTTCTTTTCTTCAACCATGTCTCTCACAAAGTGATATTGAATATCAATATGCTTTGCCTTTGAATGACAAGTTAGGTTCTTTGCTAGAAAAATTGCACTCTGACTATCACAATCTCTTCTTACATCTTGTTGTACAAAACCAATACCTGAACACAATCTGTGTAACCATATTGGTTCCTTACTTGCATGAGTGGTTGCCATGTATTCAACTTTTGTAGTTGAAAGTGCCACTACATCCTGTCTTTTTCTCATCCAATTGATTGCTCCTCCAAACAAGTTAAACACATACCCTCTTGTTGATCTCCTATGATCCATATCTCTAGCCAAATTTGTATACACAATTCCATATATGTCCAACACTTTGTCCAATCCTATTCTTCCTTGGTAGCACAATCCATAGTTAGCAGTGCCACACAAATACCTGAAAACCCTTTTTATTGTTGTCCAATGCTCCTTCCCTGGTTTTGACATATACCTGCTCAAGACTCCCACTACATGTGCAATTTTTGATCTAGTATAGACCATTGCATACATCAAACTACCAACTACACTCGCATATGGAACATAAGATATGCCCTCCTCCTCTACTTGTGCCTTGGGACACTGATCGAAAAATAACTTTAAACCAATAGGAATAGGGACCTTTACATCTTTACATTCCTGCATATTAAACCTCTACAATATTGTCTTGACATATTTTCTTTGATTGAACCAGAGTTTCCTCTTCTTTTGATCTCTTTTAATTTTCATGCCCAAAATGAAATTTTAAGCATCGATATCCTTCTTGTCAAATTTACAGGACAACTAAGTTTTCACATCTTGGATAATCTCCTTGTTGTTTCCTATTAGAAACATGTCATCCACATACAAGAACAAATAAATCAAATGATCACTAATTAATTTAAAATACATAGAGTGATCCTCTTTGCTTCTTGTGAAGCCAAGTCCCAACATATAATTATCAATATTTTGATACCACATCGTTAGTGATTGTTTTAAACCATACAGAGAATTTTTCATCTTGCATACCAACTCATTTTTTCCCTTCATAGAAAAACCTTTTGGCTGCTTCATATAGATCTCTTCTTGCAGATCTCCACGTAGGAATGTTGCCTTCACATCCATCTATTCTACTTCAAAATAAAATGCAGCAACCACAGATAACAAAAATATTAAAGAAGTTAACTTGGCAACAGGAGAAAAAATATCACCAAAATTAATTCCCTCAACCTGGGAATAACCCTTTGCTACTAACCGAGATTTTTATTTCTCCACTTTTCCTTCTACATCTAGCTTCTTTTTAAATACCCATTTACTACCAATGGGATTTCTTCCAATCGGAAAATCCACTAGATCCCAATACTAATTCTTATCCAAGGTTGTCATTTCTTCATCCATGGCCCTTTTCCAGACCTTTCCATCCTCTGAATCCATTACCTCCCTGACAGTTCTAGGATAATCATCAGTAACAGTCAAATAAAAATTTGAACGAAAATCAAATGGAGTATACCTTTCCAGTAGCATTCTTTCTCGAACCGATCTCCTCAATATTGGAGTATGAGGATCTTGTTCTTCTGATTCCTATTCTTTTGTAGAGTCTGATTCATCATCCTTTAAATAAAACTCTATTTTCTCTGGTTCTGCCTTACTTGCTAGGACTATAAGTTTTAAACCTGTGAAGTAAAGAAATGCATATAGATTCTTAAGAAAAATAGAAATTAATCAATAGTTCATACACATAGTACATAGAGATTTATGCTGGAAACCCTTAACTACGAGAAAACCAACCTTCCTTGGTGCCTCACCTTTCAACGCTTCATCATATTAATTTAACCATTCACAATACAAAACATACAATATTTTAGGTATTTCGTAGCTACCAAAACCTTAATCCCTTAATCCGAAATTAATTTAGAAAACCGCTAAAAATAGAAAAATCTGCTAAAATAGCAAAAACCGCCCAAAAAAATAAATTGGGGTGCTTCCTAGAGTTGAACGTTGAACGTAACCAGGGGGGAAAACTTGTCCCCCCATGGGAACCCCCAGGAAAGCGACCGACACACACGACACAAAGTGGGAAAGAAGTTTGGATCATCAGACGCAGTTGTCAAATATGACGTGCCCACACACACACACATGAAAAGAATATAACACATACCCAAAAAGGACTTCTTATTTAACATCATTTATTTCTCTAAATACCACATATCGACTATACACGACCTTCTTAGTTTCTGGTTCCAAAGCTTATAACCTTTGAGACCATATTTATACCCAATAAAGATACACTTTTCAGCCTTCTTATCTAGCTTACTTTTGTTTTCCTTTGGAACATGAACATAGGCATCACAGCCAAATACCTTGAGATGTGTGAAAGAAGGTTTCTTACCAGTCCATATCTCTTGTGGAGTCTCTTCATCCAGCACTGATGAGGGTGATATTTTGACTAGGTAACATGCATTACCTATTGCCTCTACCCAAAATTCTTTCCCTAACCTGGCACCACTGAGCAAGCACATTGCTTTTTACATCAACATCTTGTTCATCCTTTCTGCAACTCCATTTTGATGAGGTGTCTATTTAGTAGTATTATTCTTTTCTATACCACACTTCTTACAAAATTATTCCAATTCATTCCCGTAGAATTCTCCACCATTATTTATCCTCAACACGTTAATTCTTTTCTCTGTTTGATTCTCAATAAGATCCTTAAACTCTTTAAACCTGTTAACGACTTCAAATTTCTTCCTGAGGAAATATATCCAAGTAGTCGGCGAGAAGTCATCTATAAATGAGACATAGTGCACATATTTTCCCAATGATGGAACTGACACAAGTCCAAACACATCACTGTGAACTATCTTTAAAATTCATTTTTCCCTCGTTGCGCTAGAGGGGAATCTTACCTGATTCTGCTTCCCATATACACAATGTTCATAGAAATCAAAATCCAAAGAGCAGTTAGACATACCTTCAACCATACCTTTATTGTGTAGTAGTTAAAGACCCTTCTCTTCGATATTCCCCAGTCTTTGATGCCACAATATAACCTTTTCTCCATAGACTGTAAGATTTCTTTCTTCTTCAACTCTAATATTAGGAGAAATGGAACTATTACACCCATCACTAATAGTTCTTCCTTGCAGCTTATACAATGTTCCAAACTGAACTCCCTTCAACAACACCATTTCTTCTGGAACCATCCTGTAGGTTTCCTTTTCAAATATTGTTTTAACCCCTGCATCATCCATTTTTCTTACAAAAATCAAAATTTTGGCCAAACCTGGGATGTGCAGAAAACCAGGTAGTTTCTAATCCTTCCATCTATGAGATTCAACTTGAATTTTCTTCCTCCTATTATTTTGGTTGTCGAATAATCACCTAGGAATACATTACCTCTATCATACCTTTCATATTCATAGAACCACTCCCCGTGGAGAGTCACATGAAAGGATGCACCCAAGTCAACCAGCCATGCCTCATGATCTGCATGTGTTCTTGAAGAAGACAAGTACACATCCCCTTCTTCTTCCTTGGAGGTATTTTATTCTATAGAAGGAGATTCTTCGGATCCCTTATTTTTCTCAATTTTGGATTTGCACTGTTTCTTGTAGTAAACTTATTTTCCACATCTCCAGCATACCTTAAGAAACTTTTTGGGAGATTTATATCTACCCTTAGACTTAGATCTGTCACTTTAGGACTTAGATATATTTCTTTCTTGGGGGCATCCTCTTGCAAATAATGTGTTTGTTCTCTCTCCTTCCATGTTCTTCCATCTCATTTCCTCCGACAACAAGGATGAGACTACTTCATCAAACTTAAAGGAAGTTGTATTACTACCTATGGCCACAACCAGACTATCCCACGAGTTTTTTAAGAGCACACAAAATTGATACACTTAGCTTCATCTCAATTTTAATCTCAATAGATACTAACTAAGTTATCACAATATTGAAGGTGTTCAAATGATCTGCCACCGAGTCTCCATCTCTCATCCTTAGGTTATACAAATTCTTTCTTAGGAAAAGTTTATTAACTAGGGACTTAGAATGATACAACTTCCCCAACTTATCTCATAAATCTTTGTCTATAGTTTCCTATGACACATTCAGTAATACTAAATCCGAGAAACACAGTCAGATTTTCCTTTTCGCCTTTCATTCAAACTTTTTCCAGTCATCTGTTGAAGTTCATGTAGGTTCAATACCTAGATCCACCATGATCCACTAATCTTTGTCCACCAATAGATCTTCCATCTTGAGCTTCCACAACTCAAAACATTTCTCATTAAACTTCTCGATCTTCATTTTTGAGCTGCTCAACATTTATTTTCACCTAAAAAATTAGTACCAGAGATGTCCCACTATAACAAGAGTTATCACATTCTCGAGAGAAACCCTTGACCGCAAAGGTGTCCCCATGAAGCCAACAAAGCTCTGATACAAAATGTATATTTTAGCCTTGTGCAATATTTACTGCAAACATATCTTCAGTAAAAGAACATAAAATATACAATGGCAAATACACACATTACACAGAGATTTTTCCCATGGAAATACAAACCAGGAAAACCAACGTATTCTATATTCATTCATTGTGATGCATTGTTTACAATAAAATATACATATAGAAACCAACAACATCCAAAACCCTAACCCAATGACCTGGATTAGTCAAAAACCTTAATTCCTTAACCAGAAATAGAAAACCATCAGAAAAAACCATGTGCCAAAAAACCACCCAACAATGGACATAAAAATCGAGGTGACACAAAAAAAGAGGAAAAAATGTGACACGTTTCCTGAGGCAAAAAATGTGACATTGTAGCTAATCATGGAAAGAATATAACATATACCCAACAATATTCACATCCATCTATTCTACTTCAAAATCAACTGTAGCAACAAAAAATAATAGAAATCTTATAGAAGTTTACTTGGGAACATGAGAAAAAATCTCACAAAAATCAATTCCCTCAACCTGAGAATAACCCTTTGCTACTAACCGAGCTTTGTATTTCTCCACTTTTCCTTCTACATTCAACTTATTTTTAAATACCCATTTGTTGCCAATGGGATTTCTTCCAGTTGGAAACTCCACTAGATCCCAAGCCTCATTCTTATCCAAGAATGTCATTTCTTCATCCATTGCCTTTTTCCAGAGATTTCCATCCTCTGAAGTCCTCTTCCTCCCTAACAGTTCTAGGATCATCATCAATAATATACAAAGAAAAAATTGAACGGAAATCAGATGGAGTATACCTTTCCGGTGGCCTTCTTTCTTGAACCTATATCCTCAATACTCGAGTATGAAGATCTTCTTCTTCTTATTCATGTTCTTCTGTAGAGTATGATTCATCATCCTTTAAATCAAACTCTATTTTCTTGGGTCCTTCCCTACTTGGTAGGACTTCCTGTTTAACAACATCCTTCATTTCTCTAAATACCACATCTCGGCTAAACATAACCTTCTTAGTTTCTGGGTTCCAAATCTTATAACCTTTGAGACCATCTTTATACCCAATAAAGATACACTTTTCATCCTTCTTATCTAGCTTACTCTCGTTTTCCTTTGGAACATGAACATAGGCCTCACAGCCAAATACCTTGAGATGTGAGAGAAAAGGTTTCTTACCAGTCATACCTCTTGTGGAGTCTTTCCATCCAACATTGATGAGGTTGATATATTGACCAGGTAACATGCAGTACCTATTGCCTCTGCCCAGAATTATTTCCCTAACCTGACACCATTGAGCATGCACCTTTCTTTTTCCATCATCGTCATGTTCATCCTTTCTGCAACTCCATTCCACTAATGATCTGGATTATTTTCATAACAAAATGAAAGAAGAGATATTACAATGAAATACTCATGAAAATGGTGAGAAATGGAGAAATACAACAATACTTGATTTCTATTAATGAAAGAATTGTAAAGAGACTATAAAAATGCAGAGTGCAAGACTCGCTAGAATGGTGGCAACTTTATCTTTGAGACGAGATGTGACGAAGACGATTAGAATGAGGCTCTGAAGACCTTTTTATGATAAACATGAATGTCAAAACCCTAGACATCCAAAAACCTAACCATAGGAGATGAAACGCCAAAATTCATGTGGGCCTCGTTTGGGTAAATTAGTACATTAACTTCCTGGGGTCATAACTTTTTCATACGATCTTTGTCTTAGGTGTGTGATTAAGTTAGTACATTAAATTCCCGTGGTCATAACTTTTGCATACGATCTTCGTTTTAGGCACGAGATGGCCCGTTGGAAAGTGTTTTTCGATAGCTATGCATTATTTCATCAATCTTTGACTCTGTCTACAGTTTGACAGTGGCACACCAAAAAAACATTGTTTAGGGCCCCAAAACCGCCCTAGAAGTACAAAAAGATGTGCTGACATGAAAACTTCCAAAATAAGCTAGTTGGAATAGGTGGGAAGCCACCAATATCCACCTGGATGTTGTGTAGGGATTTGGGACAACCCCATAGGTGCATAACCCACAATTACAAAGAAATGCCCCCATTACATAGAAACGTGTGGAACTGAAAACTATCCAGATGAACCAGTTGGAATATGGAACATGTGGTTGGCCACCAATATCCACCTGGATGAGTTGAGGTGTATATGGAGTAGTATTTTTTTTGTTATACCACACTTCTTACATAATTATTCAAATTCATTCCTGCAAAACTCTCCACCATTATCTGTCATCAACACCTTATTTCTTTTCGCTATTTGATTCTCAACAAGACCCTTAAATTATTTAAACCTTTCAAAGACTTTAGATTTCTTCCTAAGGAAATATATCCAAGTATTCCTTGAGAAGTCATCTATAAATGATATATAGTACACATATTTTCCCAATGATTGAAGTGACATAGGTCCAAACACATCACTGTGAACTAGCTTTAAAATTCCTTCTTCCCTTGTTGCACCAGAGGGAAATCTTACCTGTTTCTACCTCCTATATACACAATGTTCATAGAAATCAAAATCCAGAGAGCAGTTAGACATACCTTCAACCATACCTTTACCATGTAGTAGTCGAAGACCCTTCTCTCCAATATGCCCTAGTCTTTGATGCCACAAGCTTAACTTTTTCTCCAGAGATTGTAGGAGTTCTTTCTTCTTCAACTTCAATATCAGGAACAATGGAAATATTACACCCGTCACTAATAGTTCTTCCTTGCAGCTAATACAAAGTTCCAAACCAAACTCCCTTTAGCAACACCATTTCTCCTTGAACCATCCTGTAAGTTTCCTTTTCAAATATTGTTTTTACCCCTGCATCGTCCATTTTTCTTACAAAAATCAAATTTCTGGCCAATCCTGGGATGTGCAAAACACCAGGTAGTGTTCTAGTCCTTTCATATATGAGCCTCAACTTGAATTTTCCTCAACCTATGATTTTTTTTTTCGAGTCATCACCTAAGAAAACAATACCTCCATCATACCTTTCATATTCACAGAACCACTCCCTGTGGGGAGTCATATGAAATGACACACCTGAGTTAACCAACCATGCCTCATGATATTCATGTGTGCTTGAAGAATCCAATTACACATCCCTTCCTTCTTCCTTGGAGGTATTTTATTTTGTAGACGGAGATTCTTTACATCCCTTCGTTTTATCAACTTTGGATCTATGCTGCTTCTTGTAGTTCCCTTCTTTTCCAAATCTCCAACATACCTTTACAAACTTTCCGGGAGACTTAGATCTTCCCTTAGACTTAGATCTCCCACTTGAGAACTTAGATCTATTTATTTTCTGGGAGCATCCTCTTGCAAATAAAGAATATGTTCTCTGTCCTTCCATGTTCTTCCGTCTCATCTCCTCTGACAACAAGGATTAGACCACTTCATCAAACTTCAAGGAAGTTTTATTACTACCTATGGCTAGAACTAGACTATCCCACGAGTATGGTAAAGATAACAATAAATAAATACACTTATACTCATCTAAAATTTTAATCTCAACAGATACTAATTGACTTACCACAATATTGAAGGTGTTCAAATGCTCTGCCACTGATTCTCCATCTCTCATCCTCATGTTATACAACTTCTTTCTCAAAAATATTTTATTTACTAGGGACTTAAACTAATACAACTTCCCCAACTTATCCCATAAATCTATGGTTGTATCTTCCTCTGACATATTCAGTAATACTAAATTTGAGAGACACAGTCCGATTGTGGTCTTCACCTTCTGATCCAACTTTTTCTAGTCATATGTTGAAGTTCATGTAGGTGTAGTGCCTGAATCCACTGCTATCCACTAATCTTTGTCCACCAATAGATCTTTCATATTGAGCTTCCACAACTCAAAACTTTTCCTATTAAACTTCTTGATCTCCATTTTTGAACTGCTCGCCATTTCTTTTCACTTGAAAAATCAATACCACAGATCTCCCACTGTAACAAGGCTTATCACAGTCCTGATCCAAACCCTTGACCACAAAGGCATCCCCCTGAAGCTAAAAAAGATCTGATACCAAATGTAGATTTTAACCTTGTACAATATTTTTCTGCAAATAGATTTTCAATAAAAGAACAAAAAAGATACAATGGAAAATACACACATTACACAGAGATTTTTCCCCTGGAAACCCAAACCGGGAAAACCAACATATTATATATTTATTCATAGTGATACTTTGTTTACAATGCAATATACATACAGGAGCCACTGACATCCAAAACCCCAACCCAATGACCTGGATTAGTCAACAACCCTAATTCCTTAACCGAAAATAGAAAACCATCAGCAAAAGCCATGTTTCGAAAAACCGCCCAACAATAAACATAAAAATTGAGGTGAAATGAAAAAAAAGACAAAAATACAACACATTTCCCATGGAAAAAATCACCCTCCTGCAACCCCTCTACGCTCTCAATGCAACATAACAAACACTAATAATATGCTACACTAATAATAATGACACACATTATGCTAAACCAATGTAAATATCACTATGATGATGTAAAGCCCATCCTTAAGATGATGCCAACTTCGGTGCATGTTGAAATAGAGCCCATCCTTAAGATGATGCCAACTTAGGTGCATGTTGAAATTCATGACACCAAGTATGCAAGTGTGCTTATTGCAACACAAATATCACAAAAGGTATCATGTCCCTAAGGGAGTCCTGGAATTTTTTTTTTCATTCTTTTTTTTAAATACACTAAACGATGATGCTAGAAGTGGAGGGAGATGCATGTTTATTTCACAATTGATTGGTTGGTCATATTAATTATTTATATAATAATTACAAGTCCATATAAATAGAAACTTCGGAGGATAGCTTAGAGGTTAGTTTGACTTGCCATGCCAAAGCCAAAATGGCTATGAAAGTCACTTAGTCAAATCCATTTAAATTAATTGAAGTTTTAATTTAATATAAACCTACAATTTAAATGAAGTTTTAATTTAATATAAACCTACACATAGATAATCATCATCATTATTAAAAGAAATTATATATATATATATATATATATATATATATATATATATATATATATATATATATAATATACATTAACATATTTTATACTTTAGAAAATAACATGTTTACTTATAACTATTTTATTATATATTTATATTAAGTAAATATATATATTTATTATTTTTATCTTATCTTATTTTTTTGAAAATGAACTAAAAAAATTATTAAAAAAAATTGATCAAACATATATATATATATTATAAAAATGTAATCAACCTTAATGTAAAAGATCAAAATTATTTATTTATTTTGTCAAGTGTAAAGAAAAAATAATCATTACTAAGATAAGAACAAATTCTCATGAGCTACATAGTGAAACCGAGCCTTGGTCAATTCCTAAAATGCCATGGGATGAAAGAGTGTGTCACCTTTGTGACACTAAGAAGGTTGAAGATGAGAAGCACTTTCTCTTAGGTTGCCCAACCTATACCCATATTAGATCTCATTTTCAAAATATTTGTCACACTACCAACCTTCCTAACTTCTTAACTCAACAAAAGTATGGTAATCTTGGAAAGCTTCTCTTAATGCTTTTCAAACACAAAAACAAAATTCTAAAAAATCACAGATAATCACTTACCCTCTTAAGATTTGATAAACCAATTCAATCTTAATAAATGTTAATCATCATCATCATTTATATATAAAAAAAATACTTTCTATTCAAATTACATTTTAATAAGACCCAACTTATAATTTTTTTAATATAAATTTCTTTTAATGTAAGTATAAAACATAACATAATCATTATTAACGCATTGTAAAAGAAATTCAATGCCTAACATGTATTCTAGTAGGCCCCCACCTTGTGGAGCTATTATTTAGTGTCAAAATCATATCTTAAATATTCAATAATTTCATTGTATATTAAATTTAATAAAAATGGGATAAGAGCTTTATACTATTTAATGCGATAACAACTTGAGGCTATTGTCATGGGTATATTTAGAGTTAATGATATAATAATAAATTTTTTTATTAATATTTTTTAAATTTTATAAAATTTTTGAAAACCTTTTATAATTTTTATGGATTTCCTTAAATTTATTGGAAGTGGTGATTTTCAATTATATAGAAAGTTAAGTGAAGTATATAATAGAAGCAAACTCATTAAGCTTATAACATTTTGAAAAAAAATTCAGTGAGTTTTGATTTACTTATGGATTACAAGATTATTAATTTGAGTGAGTTTTAATTTTTATGGATTTCATTAAATTTATTGGAAGTGGTGATTTTCAATTATATGGAAAGTTAAGTGAAGTATATAATAGAAGCAAATCCATTAAGCTTACAACATTTTGAAAGAAATTTGAGTGAGTTTTGATTTACTTATGGATTACAAGATTATTAAATATAATTATATTGATTATTTTGATCTAATTATATATTTAATCAATAATTTAAAGTGACCTATAATTTGAAGAAGAAATTGTTATGAAAATTAAAACTTACTCAATAAGAAAAAAAATCATCACTCTTTACCAATAAATTTAGCTCATTTATGTCTAATAATTTTTTAAGATATAATAAAAATAAAATTTGAATTCATAGTATTATTTTTTTAATTTTTATAATTTATAAATAATATTATTTTAATATAATTAAGGTTTTAGTCAAATATCACTATAGTAATTGGATTTTGAGGGTTTTTTTTTCTAAATCATTTAAGGTTCAAAATTATGAAGATTTGTTTACTATTTTGATGACTTAGATGTTGATAGGTTTCTATTGCTTAGACCACATGTTATTTCAGTACTTATTAACATGCTAGTAAACAAATAAATATATAATTAATATTTTAAATAAGAAAATTATGTGAAAATGTTCATTGAATTTAGCTTGAGTGGTTGGGAAGAATGATTATTATCCTCCTAGTTCATATTATTTTTTCATTTGTAATGTTTTTTTCCAACTTATTTTTTTTTATGTGAAAAGTATAATTTTCATAATACATAAAATATTTTAGGAAAAAAAAAAGTTTTATTTATTTTTTATTTATTATAATAAAAAATAAACAATTACTAATTTTTTTATAAATGTATTTAATTAAATCTAGAACTTATAATAGGAAATTGAAAATAATATTTTTAATTTTTTTTTTTTAAGTAAAAAAGGTTTGAGCCTATTATATTACCATAGACATAATACATAGCTATTAGTGATGCCAGTTGTCCCACCTGAGCAGGAAACCAAAACAGCTGGGCATCCTTGTCCATGTGTCACCCAGTTTGCAGAATAAGAAAAATTGACAAAATTAACGCTACTACGTCCTGCCCGAAGGAAACCAGGACTAGCAGTCGCAAGCATGGAACTGGTTTGTTCGCCTAGAGCTAAGAAGTATTGATAGCTAGGTATCCTAAGGCATAAACTGTAATAGCAGAACCAAAAGTAAAGTCTAGGTCTGGACATTAAGTAACCTCTGAGCTGGGATGTTTGTCCTCGTCCACGGAATGCCTCCATCTTGCTGGGAATGAGTATGCTCTCGCACAAGTCGGACATTACTTCTTTGGCGAAGCTCTAGAATGAGCCGCAAAGAACATGTCAAACCGTTGTTCCATTCACGCGAGGTGGAAGACCTGATCTTCTAACAGATTTCTCATCTCAAAGACGAGATTGAGATATCCCTCGTCAACTGAAGGTGGTTGTTCCGGGCGGTGGCTGTCCATAAACTTCTCACTTGTGGCCACTTTTGCTTCCTGCGACTCATGCCCCTTCGCTTCCTTGGCGGGTTCGGGAGGAACCTCTTCTTCCACATAGCAGGGGGAGTAAGGATTCTCTACACTGGTGTCACGGGGGTCGAGCGCGCTGCTTGCCGGCTGTGGATTGCTAACCGAGCCAAAATGCGATCTTGGATTCCAATTTTCCGGTACCATGAACAAGGTGTTCTCAGGAGGGCTTGCCAGGCCTCCTTCCGGGATTACCTCCTCTACGTACACCATTGGAGGCGTGCGTGTTATGTTCTTACGCCTCTTGGCGGCCATCGCCATTGCTTTCTCAAAGTTCTCCTTCCTCTTGCGCTGCGACTCCGCTGCATACCACGCCGCTCCTCTGCGCGATTTCCCTCTGATCCGCGGCATGGTGAGGTTCCATTGAATTGTCCGGGTGCTTCCAACCGGAGACGAGTTACTGCCGAGGGAGGGGGAGGTGGCCGAGAGTGGCCACCGCTCCAGTGGAACAGGAGGGAGATAGCTGTAATTATGGTGCACCTATGGAGCAAAGATCTTCGGGAGCGACCTGCTGCCTAGTCTAGCAACTTGAACAATGAGCGAGAATGCAAAACCAATCGTCATAACTAAAACCATCACTACCTCCATTAAAGTCTGATGGATAGTGCGCTGGGAACGAGTACCCTTCCCTTGTGCGAGGGGCCTCGTCTGTTGAATGCTCCTGCGAGTAAACATGCCGAGTTATTGTCCAAGGTGATGTGATCCGGTGGATGCATTAACACTGTGTCCCGGCTCGCTCCCGCGTGGCAGCATCACGCCCCGTGTCACCCCATTCGGGGAAAATAATATTTTTAATTAATATTCAATACCTATTACTATTTTAATATTCAAAATATATATCTGAAATCTCTTATTAGTATAATTAAGGTCGATTAATTAGTTTACTTTATTATATATATATTATGTTTTAAAGTGATTCATCCTTTAAATTAATAAATTTATAAGTAATTTTGTAAAATTAATGAAAATGTTATAACCCTAAATTAATGTTTTAGGAGATCATATTAATTGTATTTTTCTTAAATTAAGGTTATTTTCTCATTTCTATGAAAAATTTAACTTTATATAAATGAATGAATAATTCTATTTAATTGAAAAAACTGTTTTTCAAATCCTTCTAATGAGATGCATAATGTTAAATTACCATATAACATTTTAAAAAAATATCATGATAAAGGATGTGTTTTACATCTCGATCTCATTGAAATGTATACTTTCCATCCTTAATGTCTCATGTTTTATTAGGATTATGATGATGATGACGATCATTAATGTCCACCAAGAGCAATTGGTTTATTGGACCTTAAGAAGGTAAGA
The DNA here is from genome assembly GCA_032191745.1 of Picea mariana. NCBI lineage: Eukaryota > Viridiplantae > Streptophyta > Pinopsida > Pinales > Pinaceae > Picea > Picea mariana. Next base: position 119,942 of record JASDQU010736148.1, on the reverse strand, counting down.
GATTACTTCGATTTCTTTAAAATTGTATTTCTATGCTAAAAAGACATTTACAAAAGTGTTCGAAGATCACCATAGTTTTGATAACTAAGGACGTTAGGAAGGTCTATATTGTGGAAAATATTTTTAACTTGGGATCTAATATGGGTATAGAGAGGGAAATCTAAGAGGAAGTGTTTTTCACCTTCTACCCTCATAGTGTCACAAAGATGACAAATTCTTTCATCCCATTGTGTTTTGGGAATTGTCCAATGACCACTTTCACTATGTAGCCGGTGAGAGTTTGTTCTTATTTTAGCAATGTTGAATTTCTTCTTTGCACTTCTCAAAATTGAGAGGTAGTTTTTATATTCTAAATTAGGGTTGACCACCTCCTTGTAGTATTTTAATTTAATATTATCCACTAATTCTTTATCACACCACATATTCTCCTTAAATTTAGAAGTGATAATATTTGTAATATTTTTGGTATTATGCATGATGACTTCTTCATGTATTCCCCAATTATTTAGATAATATTTGTGATGACTCACTTGCATGCATCCTCCTTAACGATGGGGGGTTAATGACCTAGAGTTCATCTAGATTTGACCAACAAAACCCCAAGGTGTCGGCATATCAATCCTTAGTTGAAGACCGAAGAAGGTCTTACCCGAGATGCCATGAGAATCACAGAGACCATCTGGTCTTGTGTTGGTGATGAAGGGTTAAGCTACATGGGGAAACCACTAAGGCCAACATTCACACATTCCATTACAATTTCTTAAGAGATTATCAACATGAAACATTACCATATACATTCATTGAGCTCATAATCAACACAATAAATGAGATGAATAACACAATTTGTTTTTATTTCCATTCAAACAGTAGCATACATGGACCAAGAGACTCATACTTCATCAGTAACAGTGCCATGTGCTCTCATACACTCTATCAATAATACATTACAAGGAACCATGCACTTCCTCTCAGAATTTTCACATGCTACTATGCTGAATCTATTATAGACTCGTTACAAAACTTATTTGACCCTCGTACAAAACTAAATTTGCAAGAAGACTCATAAAAAACTAGATAGAATCATTTTCTCTTCCTTGCTCTGTCGCAGACCTCATACTATCTTAATTTAAAAATGAGAGAACCAACTAATGAACCCCTCTCTGTGTCTTTTATTCTCATTTAAATTTCCTTCTCTACTATTTCTCTCTTTCACTTTCTCCTCTGCTCCACTCGCTCTAATAACTATGAGTTATACATGCATCCCATGTAGCATCTTTGGAGTCATGACAATCTTAACTAACTTTCTAGCTCATCCTTTAACTGCTCCACAATCTCTCGTGTTGCCTAATTTAATCATTTGGGAATATTCCCAAATATCTTCTTCTTTATTCCAACGCGAATGCGATATCTCCTTGATTCCTCATTTGCATTGTGGGAATTTGATCAGTGTGCACATCTTATTTCATATGTTGTGAAACTGTTGGTGTGTGTGCAAAAATGGAGTACACACACAACTCATTTTGTGCTTGTGTGCAAACCTAGAGTGCACACACAGCTATTTTTGTGTATGTGAATAAGCTTTATCCTAAAATTTTGGGTGCCAATAGCTTGTCATCTTTATGTCATCCACGCTTGAGCCACTGGTGGTTTTTTCTATAGTTTGAAGAATTTTTTGGGAGCCTCTTTTCATCCATGCTTTTTATCTTAAGCTAGGTATCTAATCATGGAAATCCCCTCAATGGGGGAGAGGATTTCTTCTATGTAGAGGATAGGATAGGGATTTTTCCCTTAATTTTGAGATAATAAGTTCTAAACTTCTTTTGGATCTATTCTATTTTTCTTTGGGATTCTCTAGATATACTGCAACCCCAAACTTCACATCCATATAAGATAATTAAAGTGACTAGTGTCTGAAATATATATTCTTTTATCCCAAAGGAAAAGGTCCATTGATTTACAATTGTTTTCAAGCCAATAATGATCTTTCCACACTTCATTTATCATTTTTTCAATTCTATAGTTACAATTGAGCTTGTGGTGGATATCGATTCCAAGATATTTGTATGAAGTAACTTCCTCCAAGCTATTGTTTTCATAAAAAAAATTATTGTAGTTGATCCTTTTGGATTTAATTATCATAACCTTTGTTTTGTCTGTGTTCACTGTCATGTGCATGCTAGAGAAGAATTCCTTGAGGATTATTAGTTTCTTACCTAGGTCAAAGGGACTCATAAAAAACAATTTCATTAGCATAAAGAAGGGGGATGATGAATACAGTAGTGAGAGTGAGGCCAACACAATATGTACCCTCCAAACAATCTTCTAGCTTATCAATATAGATGTTGAAAATGGTAGGGGATAAGGGACAACATTTCTTGACTCTTATATTACAATTAATTTCCTCCGACCAACCCTCAATGTTCCTAAACTTGAAAATAACTTTCTCATATAGCTTTACTGCGACAACTTTTAACTCGAATGGGACTTTAAGTTGTTATAACCTATTCCATTGGTTAGTCCTAGGCATAGCGTCAAAATATTTTTGTAAATCAATGAAACAACAAAGGAGATCAGTTTCATCATTACGAAACTTGTCTATGATGATCCTAAAGGTAATAAGTTGGTTCACAATGGAATGGTATCCTCTAAGCCTGGTGTGACATCTATCTCTTTTTCCATGGCTTTCTATCCATGTACTGATCTTCTATTCCAAAACAATTATGTGCAGCTTAACTAAAATGGGGCTAATCATAATGTTCCTATCATTAGAGATATTTATTTTATCCGCACTTCTAAAAACATGTACATTCAAGCATTGAATCCAATATTTTGGGAAGCCTTGCTGGATAGCCAAATTCAAAAGATTATATATGTGAGGGATGAGGATATGTTCTCTAATTTTTAATATTTCAACTTGGTAACATTTGATGTCTTTAGATTTTCCTTTTGAGAGCCGCTTAACCCCAAACTTAAAGTCTTCTATAGAAAAGACTTCATCCTTTCTAGATATATTTTACATGTTGTCCATGACATTAGGGGATTCGTACATATTTTTAAGGTAGAAATTCCAATCCTTCAAGAGCATCCTATTGTTTTCTTTAGTTTTATGAGTTGGAATTTTCCTCCAGAATTTCTTAGGATCTTCCTTAAATCGATGCAAAAGTTTTTCTTCCTTTCTATATATATATATGTGTGTGTGTGTGTGTGTGTGTGTAATTAAGGTTTTGTTCTATTTATCTTATCATATTTTAAAGATGCATTAGAAGCATCGCTAATGGATTTTCTTTCAATTTAATATTAATTATCGTACCAAGAATTAGTTGTGCTTTTTTTCTTTTTACCTAGCACATCAATAAAGAATTTGTTAATGGAATTAAAGAGAGTTGTTGTAAAATTATGACTCTTATCTTTGACATTGTTCTTATATGATATCAATTTTAAATCATTGCTTAAGTATTGTAAGAAAAGATCGACCTTTTGTTTATCAAAACATAAGTTCCTTTGGTTGTCAGAATTCTCTTCAATGAATATTTTGTACATGACAAAGTTAAGAGTTAGGGTTAAAGGTCTCTAATAAGAGTCAGGTTTACGGTCATCTAAAAAATCAAAATTTACTATTTGATTGTGTGTGTATATATATATATATATAATAATGATGATGAATTTATTAAACCTTAATAAAAATGATAAGAAATTAATGAATTTACTTTAACATTTTATTTTTGTATTTAAAAATATTGGAGATAAACTTTCATAAATCTCCTTAGTCTTTATGAACTAAAATACTAAAAATATTGACTTTTAATTTTGATTTTTATAGGTGCATGTTGAAATTGATAACAAATGTGCTTATTGTAAAATCTTATTGTGAAATAAATACGTCACAAAGTGTATTTTCCAAATATATATATATATATATATATATATATATATATATATATATATATATATATATATTAATGAAACCCTTTTTTAAAATACACTAAACGAGGATGCTGGGATACCGTACTAGACTCTAGTAGTGAAGGGAGATCCATGATATAATAGCGAAAAGTACATATAAATAACTCAAAGAGTTAGTTTAGGTGTTTTGACTTACCATGCTAAATCCATAATGACTATGAAGATCACTTAGTTAAATCCATCTAAGTTTATTGAAATTACATCTACAAACATGAGAATTATCATTATTTAATTATTAATATAAATAAATAAATAAAGTAGTTGCATTATTTTGTTATATATATAAAAGTATTTACATTATTTTTTGATATATATATATATATATAAACAAATAAAAAATATTTACATTATTTTATAGTATTTATATAATATTTTATATATATATATATATATATATATATATATATATATATATAAAGTAAATATATATATTTATATTTTTTTATTAATTTTTTTAGAATAAAAAATTCATTTTTAAAAAATATTAAAACAAATACATATTACAATTTTATAAGAAATTAAATATGTTAATTAATTAATTAATTATATTTATATATATATGTGGCATAATCAGTGAAAAATACTCACTACTTAACATGTAATAAGTCCCACCTTGTAATAAGAAATACAAAACATGCCATAATCATTATTACAAATTCATATTCACTTTCTCATGTATTTTAGTAGAGCCTCACCTTGTCGAAGCTATTATTTCAGTGTCAAATTTATATATTAAATATTTAATAATTTTTATTGTATATTAAACTTAATAAAAATTTGATAATAACTTTGTATTATTTGATTGATAAAAAAATGTGATAAAAGTGTATATTATTTTATTTCTTAACAACTTGATACTAGTGTTATAGGTATATTTGTGATAAACAAACTTGTTTTTTTTAAGTGAAAGATATATTATTTATTATTGTTTTTTTTTTATTTTATAAATGTTAATAAGTGTAAATTTATTGGAATTGATTACTCTATTTGATTTGATAAGAAATTTAAGTAAAGTCTAATAAAAATAAGTTCAGTAAATTTATAAAATTTAAAGTAAGTGAATAAATTTTGTTTTTTTTTTTCAAGAAAAAAAAATATTTATATTCATCATTAAAATATACATGATATTTATATTTATCATTAAAATATACATGTTACATTTGTTAAAAAAATAAAAGGGCACCCACCAAAACCTATTCTCCATTGTAACATCTTCCTCCAAAATTTCTTTATACATACTATTATTTTGTTGAAAAAATACTCCACCAAAACCTATTCCCCATTATGATTACAACCCTTTGGTTCAAAACATTGTTCATACTCTCTCTTCATAACATTACAAACTATGCTAAGCAAAGTAAAGTGACTCAGCTAGAATTGGGGTCTCATAATCATCTAAATACTAGTAAAAGCCAAAAGCTCCATTTTGAAATTTGAGGTTTTCATCTAAATACTAGTAAAAGCCAAAAGCTCCATTTTGAAATTTGAGGTTTTCCTTGGAGAGCTCATCTGTTTTTGAATTAAGTTTCCTTAAAATATGATGAAATGAAAGGCAGTGGAAGGAGTGGAAAGACTAGAAAGAAAGCCTAATTTCTCTCATTACTATAGCCAAACTTGTATTTTGGATGTTGACTTTTCCAAAAACCCATTCAATAACCAGTTTGGAATCCCCATCCCCTGCAGTTGTCCATTATCCTTCTATTTTATTACCTATAAGAAAGTCCATAAAACTATTAACTCAAATCTAGGGTTTGTCCCTTCTCTCTAAACATATCTTATATAAATTTAATAGTTTAAAAAATTATTAAATATAATATTTATCTTCATCCAACTACACATTTAATAAATAACTCAAAGCGACCCATAACTTCAAGGGAAACATTTATGAAAATTGAGACTTACACAGTAACGAAAAACTCATCACTCTTTACTAATAAATCTAACCCACTTAAATTTAATTCAATACTGTAGTATTTACAAATATGTGCATTTTTATTATTATTATTTATTTTTTTTAAATTTTAAACTTATATTTGAATTCATATTGAATTTTCAATTTTTATAATTTATAATTAATATCATGTTAATATAATTAATGTTTTGAGTAAGAAAACATTTTAATATAACTAATCTTTTGAGAAAGAGTAATTTTCATATTATACACAAATATTTTAGAAAAAAATAAATTTAATTTAATTTATTTAATTTTTTATAATATTTTTATCTATTATAATTTGAAATAAAAAATATATTTTTTATATAAATATATTTAATTAAATCAATAACTTAATAAACTAAAAATATTTTTCAATTAATATTCAATATCAATTTCTATTTCAATATTTAAAATATATACCTAAAATCTCTTACTAGAATAATTAAGATAAACTAATTAATTTACTTTATTAAAAATTTACTTTATTAAAAATTTATTTTTTTCAAAGTGACTAATCCTTCAAATAAATTAATTTATCAAAAATATATAACCTTAAATTAATGTTTTAGGAGATCTTATTAATTGTAATTTTTAAATTAAAGCTATTATTAGTTTTTATTGAAAAATTAAATATATAACCTTAAATTAATGTTTTAGGAGATCGTATTAATTGTAATTTTTAAATTTAAATTATTATTAATTTATAATGAAAAAATTAAATTAATATAAATAAATAAATAAAAAAATTATATTCATAAATTTATTTTAGAATTCAATATAAATGAGATGTGTAATATTTATTCTTAATGTTAAAGTAAGATATAACATGTATACAAATATTTTTATAGAAGATGTACTTAACATCCTAATGTAACTAAAATGTACAATGTCCATGCTTAATGTTTCATGTGCCTCTTTCTCTCTATATATGATGATGACCCTAATAAAAATGATAAGAAATTAACTAGATTGCTTTAACATTTTATTTTTATATTTAAAAATATTGGAAAAAAACTTTCATAAATGCTAAAATGCTTGTTTTTTCATTTTGATTGTTTTGGGTGCATTTTGAAATTAATGTCACCAATTATGACTATTGTGACACAAAGATGACACAAAGTATAGTGTCCCCAATGAAGTCATGAAAACGTATTTTTTTTGAAATACACTAAAAATCAATGTTAGGATAGTGTATTATACTAGTGGAGATAGATTCATTATTATTCCACATCCAATAGTTTATTGGTTGATCATATTATATTAAATATACAATAGTTATAGGTGCATATAAATAGCTTAGAGGGCTAGTTCTAGTGGTTTGACTTGCCTTCCCAAAACAATAATGACTATGGAGATCACTTAGTCAAATCGACCTAAGTTCTTAGCTTAGAGGGCTAGCTCTAGTGGTTTGACTTGCCTTCCCAAAACAATAATGACTATGGAGATCACTTAGTCAAATCCACCTAAGTTATTTGAAATTAGATATACTTACATGATAATCATCTCATTATATATATATATATATATATATATATATATATATATATATATATATATATATATATATATATATATATATATATATATATATATGAGTGAATGCAAGCTAATTATGGTCTCTCATGATGCGTTAGTGGCAATGCAAACCTAGAAAAACATCAATATGTTAACTTGGAGGGATTATTCAATGTACTTTTACAATGAATTTGAATATGGTGTAAGAAGATGAAACGTAGAAAATTGAATTACCTTTCTAAATATACAACTTTTATTCATATAAATTGTCAATTACTATGTCAAGTTTTATTTTTTCTAATAGTGGTATCCTAATTCTCCAACCAAATATACGGTATATGTTTCTGTTCATGTAGGTGTTGATTACCTTAACAATGTAATTTCATTCCAAAAACTTTGACACTTGTAGAGATCTCGTCGTTCTTATGCAGTGAATTTTTTGGAAATTTATAATATTAATTTAATATTTTTTTAAAATTATGAAAGTCACGATATTCCTAAAATTACAATGTCTTTTGTTCGTGCAGGTTAAGAGGGTCTTAACATGGTCAAAACACTTTCCTTTTTTTTAGATCATATATATATCGGTCTCCTCTAGTGTCACATATAACTCATTCGAGAAATAGTTTAGCCAAAAAAACGTTATAGAAGAAATAAGAGATGTATGCATTCTAGAATTTTGATATATGTCAAGGCAAAACTAGATTAAAAAATGTAAACATTATTAATTTAAAACAAAATGTATATTTGGAATATGCACAACCAACTCTATCTATGTCTTAGTTTCGTTAATAATTGAATTGTGTAGTCTATAGAAAAATAACGTCAAAAACAAATATATGGAAAGGAATTCATAAAAATGGAGGTTTTTGTGTATTTTCAGATTGATAAACTAGGTTTGTAATCTGGAACCTAAATCTAAGGCAACCAAC
>JASDQU010736148.1:81596-109096 GCA_032191745.1 Picea mariana | reverse complement strand
CATATATTCAATCGCATAACACAAGTGTTACCATGGTTCACCTGCTCCTAGGATACATCCACAAAGATCTGGATTTCAATCTCTTTATTATGTTCGAGTAATAGGTCATGCCGCGCGTGTTTACAATATTGGATCTTACACTCTCAACAGGCTCCCCGATCCCTGTGAGGCTGACTAGATTGCACCAAGCTCCTCAGCCTGCGATCTAACCCTCGGGATTGAGTCACTCACTGCTTTTATAACTCACCAACTTATGGAATAGTATAGTTATTACAAACCTTACAACTTCCGGACTCTCCTTATTTCCACCCTGGTCTCTCTTCCATTCCCTTATGTCCCCTAAGTACTACTTATTTATATTGTTGGCTCATAAGCCATTACAATACATTTCAAAAACACTAACCCTAATGTCATTAGGTATTACTTGCATGCACACCTCGCATGCTTCCCTCGCACGTACTTCTTTTCCTTCCAGCTGTCCTCTCTTCCCTTCGTGCTTCTCTTCATAAAAATAGCCTTTTCCCCTGACTGGATCTGTATCCAACAGGCCCCGAACACTGACATGTGTCTCGTCCCGAGCCACCTATGCTTTGCGCACCTATTCAACAACTTTTGGGAGATTATGGAACTTGTCTGTGAGTTCCCTTGCTTGTGTTTGAGCCTGTGTGGTCTTTTCTCTAAGCACGTCCAAAACTTGCATTGTGATTTACTTGCTGATCATTTATGTGAACTTTGCCTGAGTTTGCGCCATACTATTCTTTTCCTCCTCTTCCTTTGCAATGACCTCCACTGGTAGATCTTAGAGTGGTTCCATTTGATCTTGTCGATCCTTCTTCTATGTCTGCGTAACTATTAGCTCTACTTGCATCTTCTTCATGTCTTGTATTCCTTTGAGGCACTCAATGATCTTTATCATTTTCTTCCTCTGCTTGACGTCCAGGACAATTGCACTTATCTTTTCCCCTACCTGGTCCCAGTGCTGGATCTGTTGATCTTCCTCCATCTATGTCCATAGATTTGCTTCTCTATTAAACAAGTCGACAACTGCACTGACTTATCGTTCGATTTCCTCCATCTGTCTGGTTTCTTCCTTCTTCTTTTGTTCCTTCACCTCCAGGGGAGTGGTAGTAATGAGTTATTCTCAGAGGTTCTCAATATCCTACCTGTATTGATTGATTGTTTTCACAATCTGATCAATTTTATGCATTGTCATGGGCTCTACTATTTGCACGCTTTTTGTAATTCTGTCATAGGCTACAACCACTCCCTACTCGAACCTATTCATGTTATCTTTCTCATCTTTGGTATTAATCTTGAATTGTTCGAGAAACAACTCCAACTTCTATTTTTTGTCCTTTGTGTGATGAAATTCTATTGCGTCTATTCGTGCATGCGACTGCACCTCCTGCGCAACACTAACTTACGGTTTGTATAGTTCCTTGGTTGGTATCTACCCCATGACCAACTAAATCTATGCCAAATATTTCAAGGGTGTCTAGCCTACAATCTCATCCATGTGCAACATGTTGGGTGTAACATGGAAGGTCAGGCTCACCTGTGCTATCGTTTGGATCATATCCAATTTGCTCGGTGCAGCCTTGGCTCCTACTTCTGATGCTATGAGGAATGAATTTGTTCCTTTTCCCACCTTCTGCACTTCTCTGATCTACTCTAAGACCTGCCTCATGTTGGCCAAATCATCTTGAATTCAGTCCCTTTGGTGTTGGGTGTCTTCAAACTCCTCAACTTCCTGGTCGTAGACTCTTTTAGGCACGAGGTTCACGTCATCCTCGGTGATTGTATATTTTGGCGACATCTTGTGTGCCTTGGACTTCTTGCGTGCAAATGCAGTGTGTATAATTAACCTCTTGGTCTGGCCTTGTTTATGTTGAGTAACACTCGATGTAGTTCCTTATGCTGTCTCATCCCCTTTTTCTTGTTCTTTCGGTGCCTAGGTGGTGTCCTTTTTCCCTTCCTGGGTTTCTTTATTTGGCACACCCCCTTTCTTTTGTTGTGTCATATTTTTACTTTCCTTTGGCTTCTTGGGAACACATTTATCTCTAGCAAGTGTCTGATCTTGCCCTGCCTTATCCTCCTTATCTATAAACATCTCTTGAGTCATAACTAGAACTCTCCAGTCGTCTTGCCAATCCTTGATGACCATCTCTACATCCTCTTCTTTGATGCATTATCGAAGTTGTAGTCATTCCTTATAGGGATCCCTTCATGCTTGGATCCATACAATATGCCTGGTAACTTTGAAGTTGGTGATGTCTTGATATTTTGTGACAACTTCTGGAGTAATCTGCCAAGTGTTGGTAATGCTTTCTTGGAGGTCGTTTTAATACCCCATGAACATGCTTGCATTTTCACTTCCTTTTTTGGAGTCTGAAGTGCTCCCCAATGATATGTACCATGTTGTGTGGAAACGACCGGTTCACTTGCAAAATTATGTGTATTTGGGCTCCCTCCATCCGATCAAGGTGATCAAGATGAGTAGCCAAGAGTAGTGAAGCTTTATCCCTAGGTCCTGTGCATCTTTGCAGTCCTCAATGAATAGGCTTAATAAGTACGAGGCCCAGCTGAGTATAGTGCCCTCCGTGCACTATGTTGTAGCTGCGACGATCCCGACAGGGACTTCCTCCTTGCGACACTTTCTGAGAAACTTACATGCCATGATTTTGGTGGCCAACCTTGTTGCTTCATCACTGATGTGATTGATGATCATTCTGCATTACCCTCTTTATATGCCATATGTCTTCTTCATCTCCTCCACCAACACCTACTCCTTTGTCTTGTCATCGAGGTACTACGCGAGACTCTCCCCCCAAGATGTAAGCCCTGTAATATAAACAATGAGCTCTATGTCTATAGAGATAGGATATTCCACCCATAGGTACCCTCCATGGGTGACTTCCATTAGCTGCTTAACACAGTTTTTTACATCGTGACCCCTTCCAAAATGTTGGATATCCAACAGGTTTAGAATCTTGATGTTGGCCAGTCCAACTGCCCACTGTTTTGGTTGTAAAATTGGATCACCAAAGGATTCTGTGCCCATGTTGTCTAGGTAGACTTGCCTTGTAAATTTAGGCAACTTGTCCACATTGGTCACATCATGCTCTGAGTACCGTAGTTTTTCCACACATCCTAAAAGGTTATACATGATATGCACCCCTTCTGGAATCTGTGGTAAAGCTATGGTTGTTGCAACTTGTTTGTGCGGTGATCTTGATATGGGTTGTTTTCTCTTTTGCTATGGTGGATGACTCGAGGTTCCAGCCTCCATTTTTTTTTCCTTCTCATATGCCTCTGGCTGGTCGATGACAACTTCTATTGTACCCTCCTATTGCTTCTCTGACATTGTTGTGTGTGACCTTCCTGGCACGACCTCTTCTGTTTGGTTTGGAACCATCCCATTAACCCTTTGGGCCTCTTTAGGGTATTCATGGCACGAAGGATTACCTACACCTTTGGCCTGTTGGATCTATCCCATTTCTTGCATATCGATGTTCATGCCAACCACAACTATTTTTTGGGTTTCCTCCAACATGAGTGTAGGGCTTGTTAGTTCCATATTGGGTGAGGGAATTTCATCCAAGTTGATGAATTAAACAATCCATGTGGGTTCTTGTTTGATTCTTTTTGGCTATTATGGTGCTCAGAGGTTGCTTCAAGGTCTTCTGCAGGCCTGGCTTGACGCACCTATCTTGGGTGGTTCCATGGTGGCTCAAGTTGATCTCTGTCGAGCTAGTTCACTTTGTAACTCTAGCTGGATTTCCCTCTGCTTCATACACTCTCTTGATCTATGATTTCTCAATTTCACAGTAACCCTTCGTTACCCGCATGCCTTCTTTATATAAAAAGTGAAGTGAAACTTCTCGGAGAAGTTACCCGAGTTGTGGTTTAAATGCATTGGTGATTCTTGCATTCTTGACATTGAATTCCCTTGACGTCACCAGTTGGCGCAATTAATGCGACACCACTTCAAAATTTATTTTCATTCAATTTTGATATACGCTGGCAGTTGGTGCCTTTTTTCCGTAACCACCATTTTTCCAATTTCTTCCTTTTTCTGACCATTAGTTCTTTTTCCATCACACTAAGTTTTCCAAGTGTGCACTATGTTGTTTCGTCGGTGTGCATGGAATTTCATGCTAACTCTATTTTAGTTGCGTTCTATCTTTTGGTGTCTGGCATGGTGTTACCTCTATTGTTGCGCGCAGTCCTTTGTTGTTGGGTGCATTTTTTATTTTTTTGTTTTTTATTTATTTTTATAAGTGCTAGGAAGTGGACTATCCTTATACATTTTCAGTCGACTCCCATTGATCATTCCTCTGAGTTTCGTTCCTCCCAAATCCTTCAATTGTACATCTCTCCCATCTGTGACAATCTTTACTTCATATGGTCCCAACTAATGCATTTTGATTTTTCCTGGGTGCTAAATAGATTTACTGTCGTACACCAAAACTAGGTCTCCCTCCTTGAAACTTTTCCTTTTAATATGTCTATCATGCCAAGATTTGTCCCTTTCTTTTTGTACCTCTTGGTGAAACCCTACTAGAATCCTATCTTCTTCCTTGAGCATCAATTGAATTATCCTTTCTTGTATTGTGCCTCGCTCTGTCATGTTCGTAATTGTTGCTACACACAGACTAGGTACCAAAACTTCTAATGGCACCACTTCTTCTTGTCCATACACCAATCTAAATGGTGTCTTCCCTGCCAATTTTTTACATGTGGTCATGTATGCCCACAATACTGCTGGTATCTTCAAGTCCTAATTGTCCCTATTGATGTTGTAGATCTTTGTATATGCATTCTATAGGATCTTATTAAAGGCTTTCATTGTTCCATTTGCTTGAGGATGATATGGTGTACTCTTTTGATGATAAACTTCAAACTCCTCAGTCATAGCCTTAATAGTGTTGTTAATGAAGTAAGTTCCTTGGTCACTCATCAAGATCCTTGGGCATCCAAATTTATTGATCACTTTCTCAAACAAGAAGTGTGTTGTTGTCTCTACATTGCAATCTTTTACTAGTGTTTCTTCTTCCCATCTTGTTAAGTACTATGTCGCAGTAATAATATACCTTGCTCCTGACTTTTTTGTTGGTGGGTTAATTGGTCCCACAAATTCTATTTCCCATTTTGCGAATACCTTCAAGGTTACTTGTGGCCTTAGGGGCATCTCATCCCATCTATTTTGTTTACCGAACCTCTGACATACATCACATCTCTGGAAGTAGTCCTTTGAATCTCTCTGAACAGTCAACCACCATAGTCATGCATGCAATACCTTTTGCGTGGTATCTTTTCCTGCATAATGTCTACCTGCTATTCCCTCATGTGCCTCTACTAAAATCCTTGGTATTTCATGTTCTAGCACACATATTCTAAATAATTTGTCTACACCCATCTTGTATAAGTGTCCTGCAATCAATTGATAGTCTGCATCCTTGATAGTCTACATCCTTGATAGTGTCCAATTCCCATGTTCCTGGATGCGCCAGAATATCTCCAAGTGTTATGACTGATGCATCTACTTGCACATGGAATTTATTTTCCCAATATTGGAATACTAGTATTGGCGTGGTTACCATATTCTCTTTTAGAGTGTCCAATCCTTGCTGACAGTCCTCATTCCACTAAAACTTGCTATCTTTTCTAAACACTTTCTCCATTGGAGCAGTGATTTGCGTATACACTTTTATGAATTTCCTGTAGTATCCTATGTGTCCCAATGTTTCTCTTAATTGATATACTGATTTTGGTGGTGGTAGATTAACAATTACTGCAATCTTGGCAGGATCTACTAGCAAGCCTTGTTTGCACACTATATGGCCCAATAATATCCCAAAGGGTGTTCGAAAGATGCACTTTTTGATGTTTAACGATATCTGACACTGACTTCATCTTTCTAACATCAGACTCAACACCTCTACATGGTATTTCAACAATCTGTAGATTGTTCAATCGTCCAGATATACCCCTAGAAATTGGTGGATGAATTCTTTGAATGCAACGATGACTACTCTGGAAAATATGGTTGGTGCATTCTTCAGTCCAAAAGGCATGACTGTGTACTGATAGGATCCCCATTCTGTGGAAAAAGTGGTATTTTACCTGTCTTCTGGGGCTATCTTGATCTGATGGTAGCCTAAGAATCCATCAGTGAATGAGTAGGCTTCCTGGCCTCGTACATTCTTTAACACCTTGTCTGTGAAAGGGGTAGTGAAAGGGTCATGTAGGAAATCATCCTTAAAATTACTCAAGTCGAAACAGATACTTATCCATCCCTTCTTCTTCTCCTAAAATACCATAAAGATTACCCATTCAGATTCCTCTACTGGTTCTACAATTCCAGTATCCAACATCCTCTCAATTTTTTCTTTCACATTTTTCTTATATATTGGGTTTAGTCTATAAGGTCTCTGTCTGGCTGGTATTTCCTCCAGTCTAAGAGGTATCTTCATTTCACCTAGATCTCCTGATATGCCTTTAATTTCCATGAACGTTGTTTGGAACAGGTCGTTGTACTTGCGCAGTAACTCTATTATGCTTTCTACTATATTCTCATCCCAGTAGTCTCCAATGCTGGCCATTTTGGGATTGTTAGTTGTACCAATGTTGACTTTCTTCACCTTTATCGGCAAAACAAATACTTATGATTCCAGAGGTGGACCTTCCACCTCTCTTTCACCTTCTACTTATGTTATATGAATGTTGCGTGGGTCATCTTCATCTGGTACTTCTTCCTGCACATGGTAGCATGACAGTAGTTATTTTACTGTCTGTCTATTCTACTTTTTCTCTTCTGTCATAATTTCAACTTCTAGTTCTTTAATGAATATCAACCCTATGATTTGTTTGAGTTATGAGTCTATGTTGGGGTTCTAATGTTCAAATGAGAAAGTGACTGTAAAATTATGATGTAATATTGTCTAGTATGTAGTTTTATAACCCTAAATTGCACCACATATGCTTACCTGGCATCAGGCCAACAAATTTCCCTTCTTTGCCAAAACTCTGCTGAACAACTCTTTGAAAACCCTATTGTGTAAAGGCCCATGCACCCTAACCCATTATTGAATGTGTGTACACACTAGCTATCTCACAACAGCCCGCGTGTACCTACTAAAGCACGAAAAAGGAAAGTTGCCGATGGAACAAAAAGCTATGGGTGAGTTAACTGAAACTCCCGACCATGCATGGTCGAGGGTTCGTCCAAAACCCTAGCTCCTTCTAGCCTATAAAAGAAGGGGTAGGGGTACCATTTGGAGGAGAAAAAAATATAGCGAAGAAACTCTGCCCATTTACGTATTCCATTGTCCCAACCCTTTAGCCTTTCCTCATGCCAAAGGAGTTTTAAGGAAAAGCAGTTGAAGGATAGAAGAAGAGGAGCCCAGGACCAGGTTCAAGGAGCGGTGGCCGATCTTAGCTTTTGTAAGTTGACTCACTTTATGTAATAAAAAAAATGCTTTTCCCATCCCAATTCATGAACTGTCTATAGTTTGATTGATTTATGTTTAATTTCTAACCCTTGAGTATAGAAGTAGCATGCATGCATAGTTGTTGTTTGTCTTAAGTGCAGGTCATCTTTGGAAGGAGCAGCGCAAACAAGTAATCAAGCACAATGGAGGATCGACATCGAACACCGGTAATAAGGTAGGTGGTCCTTTTCCATGCATTTACTGAGAAAAGGGGATTTAAATCTTGGGATGTAGGTAAAAAAGTAGTTTCTATTCAGTCAAATATGCATGCAAAGTCCGACCCTAATTTTCTAGTCCGTAGGGTGTTTTTCCCAACAACAGAATTGGCGACCATATTGGGGATAATACTCTTTAGGGTTCCTGGAATTTTTGTTTAAGTTTTTGGGTAGTTTAAAGACTAGGTTTTCTGTTTTTCTTTGCATGTCTTTTCTGTTCATTTCTTTAAGGTCTGAGCTAGCAGGGAGTCTGGTTTTCCATACCAGCTTTCCCTGACTTCTGCTTGACTGTGTTTTTAGGACACACAGAGGTACACGCGGCCTACATAAGGCCTGAACGTGTGTACCTGCGCCCTATTCTCTTACAGCCCACGTGTGAACACTAGCTGTAGAGATAATAGTAGCGTGTAGGAGTTCAGAGAACCTTAGAGGAAGTCCTCCTCTTCCCTGTCAGAATAACACATTCTCAGGGTGTTTTCTGGGATTCTGTCTAAGTCTTGTTGGCTAACGATCCTATCTCAGATTTTTTTTTGCCTTATTGTTTTTCCTTGTGTTATTTGTTTTTTTGTTAGAAAGAGTATCCAAGCCTTCAAGGGATCTTGCTTATCAATACCAGAGGCCTCTTCCTAGTCTGGTCTGTCTGTTTTCATATTTTTCCTTAGAGTTTAGATATACACGCGGCCTATACAAGGTCATCCCATCTGTACACGCCCTTTGTCTCTGTTCAGCACGCGTTTGCACGCGTGCTATTTAAGTGACATTCGCGTGCTTGTACAGGCTACTTTTCGTTCAAGGTGGGGAAGTCATCCCCTCCTTTGATAAGAAGTATTCCTCTCAGGTGTTTGAATCTAGGTTTGAACAGTCAGTAGCTTAGGATTCATCTTACCCTTAGCCTACTTTGTCTCAGTTAATAGTTGACAGAAAAATATAATTTTTTATTTTTTTTATGGTTTTTAGACAAGCGTGAGAGTCATTATTTTTACAATTTCCATTGAGTGACTCTTTAATCTGATTCTTTGTGATCTGCGCTTTAAGCCAGAATTGTTTTTCTTGGTTTTTTGCTTGTCGGTATTTTTCCTTTCTTGCTTTACTAGCACTTAAATAAATAAAAAAATCTTTTTTCATTTTCTTCTTTGGTTGAAGAGTGTGTTTCTGCATCATTATCTAGGGAAAAGTCTTTTATTTCGTAAGTTTTTGCAGTTTACTTAGATCATAAGTAGCTCGTAGTCGAGTGAAATTCCTTTGAGTTTGCTATCCAAAATCTTAGAAAAATTAAAAATCTTTCTTTGTGAAAAGTTGTTGAAATTTTGCATTCAGTAAAAGTTTTTTTGTTTCCATATTTTTCATTTATTTTTTTCTTTCATCTTTTACACATCATCAGTTTCACCCTTATACCCCTTGACGTAAGGCAAATCCATAAAAGCAACGCTAATTTTAAAATCTACTAGACTTTTATGTTTGTAGGGTTCACAAACTAGTTCAGGATTAGGGCCTTGATTAGGTTGGAGAGGAAACTATTCAAGGCCATTCAAAACCAAACATTGGAGTCTGAGATAGGGAGTGTCTAAGTCCAGTTTCATGGAAGTTGTCCGGGACCCCCCTCTAACACAAAGGATAAACACGAGGTCGCGTGCGGAAAGGTAGCGGAGATAACCCCTCCAAAGCCAGAACAATCGTAGTGGAGAACACATATAGAGGGCTTGTTTTGGGATTCCATATTTTGCATTTTCCATGGGGCTTCATGGGTATTGAATCCATTCGAGGTCCTCAGTTGTCTTCTGGACCATTTTCTCTCGATACAATTGACAGGTTTCAGGCTCGATACCCTGCTCATTGTGGTCTACCCAACTTTCGACTGTACCTGCCTGGTGACTGTTCGCGTGCTGGCAACCTAGTTGCCCATCTTTTTATGGACATACACAAGTGACTGTGGGGGTATACCATGGTACCTAGGACAGAAATCGGGCCATGCTTTGTAGAGTATACCCAGAGGGTGCTTCCATGTTCGAGTTGCACTTGCACCGGTAAATTGCTCTAGTGTTGGTTGTTGTAACTGTTCTTCCAAATAGTTTAGTGATTGCTTGTCGTATCTCTTAGGGGCTTCTTTTTAGTGTGTGTTACTTTTGAATGTTTAGAATACCTTAGCATGTCTTAGATATTCTCACACAATGGAGGATCCCAATCTCCGCCAGTCACGAAGGCTTCTTGGCCTGCCGCCTGTTACACTAGAGCCACCCCTGCCACCATTAAGGCAGAAGCTAGACCAACAAGGGTCTCTTGAAGCGACCGAGTTACAAACCTTTGTGCACGAACAACTCTCGAAGGAATCAACTGTTTTGGACCTTGAAGAAACCGCTCTTGGCTCGGTTGAAACCCCAACCAATGATATCTTGGCATCGTTTATTATACCAATCCAATTTCACGAATGCCAGATAGTGCCTCACACAACAATGGAAACAAATGTTGTTACTCCTTCTGGGAATTCGTCAATTCCCACCATAGTTGCCACCACAAGGGAGTCATCTCCTAACCTACCGTCATTGGTCTGAGTCACCATGGTCTCAGCCGCAACTACATCGCACAGTGGACTGAACCCATCTATGGCGGCAGCCACAACCCCCTTCACACATAGTGCGACAGGCCCTTCGTTCTCATACGGTATGCCTAGTTCAGGTACAAGTCTTGTACTAACCTACTCCACTTTACAAACTTTGGGTCTGGGGGTAGGGAGCTCTAGCGCTCCTCTGTAAGGTCACCTTGGGGGAACTCCTGTCCCTTTTAACGCTTTTCCTTATGCAGGAGGTCATATCCCTCCTTCGTCCCCTTTGCTTGGTGGTCTGCATCAGCAGTCCGCCAGGCAACCTACACACACCAGTTTATTTGGAGTAGGGAGTCAGGTACCCCCTTCGCACAGTATGCCGGTAGGTTCAACACCATTTTCTTGGAACAAAATGTTTGGTAAAAACACTTTCTTGTCAGCCACTTTCCCAACTGGGGGAAACCCCATTTTTGGACAGTCTACTCCTGCACAAGGTACTATTTCTGCGCAGGGGGCACACATAGCAGGACCTTGGAATTCAGGACAAGGATCCGTTCCCTCCTCCGAAATGTCGTTCTGGGATAATTATTTGAACAGTCAATGGAACCCCGAACAGACTACTATGACTCTCCTCGTAGGACCGGCATGGGGTAATCCTTCCCAAAGTCCTCTGAATACAATGCATGCCCAACACTCTATGTCCTTTTTGGGAAATCAGCCCATGATGTCTCCACAGATGAAAAATCCTTACGCTGGTCAGGGCCATGGTTTCTACTAGAAGCCGGGCCATCAGCCAAACTTTTCCTGGCAACCTGGTGCTATTCAAACTCCAGGACCCTTTTTCCCAGGTTATCAACAACAACCCAAAATACCGTTCCTGGCAACTTTACACTTGCCAGATTTGACAAGGTTTTTGAATGATCCTATTTGTCACGATCCACATTGGCCTCCTATGCCGACAAAGTTGCCTTCAGACATTTCAAAGTTCGAGGCCAAGCCTAATGAACATCAAGGTGATCATGTGACTACCTTTCATCTTTGGTGCTCATCTAACTCATTGAAAGATGACTCCGTACAGTTGCGATTGTTTCAACGTACTCTTATTGGGAGTGCCATGAAATGGTACATCAAGCTCAATCGCTCAAGATACTTTTCTTTTGGTGAACTGGCGATGGCCTTTCTTAACCATTTCCAGTTACCTGTGAGATACGACGCTGGCACAGAGCTGCTCGCCAATTTCGAACAGACAACGACGGACCATATCTCTTATCATATCTGAGAGTGGAAACCCCGGAAGAGTTTAATTAAGGTACCAGTCCCACCAACATCCCTGCTTGAGTGGTTCTTTAAGTCTTTGGTCCCACATTTATCCAAAGACGTGGCGACATCCAAAGTTTTCTTCGAAGAAGATGCCATCATGAGGGATCAACAGTTTGAGCTCATCTATTCTCAGTCTGGTTTATTATACAACATCTTGCCAAATGCGCCACGTTCGATACTGGATAAAACTAGACAGAGAGTTTTACCACATGCCAATGGTATTGTTGGTTCAGCACAAACTAAGCCCGCTAAGCAATTGATAACACAGTTGCAACAGTTATCCATACAACACATAGTGGCCAACCAAACTACTACTTTGGTTGCTCCCCCTACCCAAACGTCGGAAGTACACACTGTGCAGTCGACCAACCCAAAGTCCACCCAGTAGCCTGAAGGGAAGAAAAAACAACGAAAGAAGGGTAAGGGGGATAAAAACCCACTGACAATGCTGGCGGGGAACACGGAAAAATGGAAGGTGAGGTATCCATGCAACTTGTGCACGGAGGACCACCCGACCCATCTTTGTCCTCGACTTGCAGAGGCTCAAAAGTTTGTCACACAGCAACATCAAGCAGTGTTGACTAATCCCTTCCAACATGGGAAAAATCTAACTCAAGCCTCTACGAGCATAGAAGGGGGAAGCCAAGAGGCCTGCCCGCCTCCAAACAATCCCTCATCTGTGAACGTATATATGGTTAGGGGTGATGCTTTGATATCAACTAGAGCGCACAACTATAGTAAACCAAGCGCTTCTGAGAAGGGTAAAGAAGCTGATCTCCCATCTCTTCCTCTATAGATTGAGAATACGATAGGAGAAACAATGACACACATTCCAAAGGGTGCATTTAAAAAAGCTTCTCAAAACCCAAATGCAATGGCCACCCAGAATTACTCTATGGTGGAGGATTTATCACAAACCCCTTGTGCGATGTCTGCATTGGAGGTCCTCCAAAGCTGCCCTGCTCAGAGGAAAGCCTTGTTAACCGCTTTGGGCTCTATTGAGACTTGTAATCCAGGCACCATCATGTTAGATACAACTGACTTAAAACCTTGTTTGCCTTACCACGTAGCGTTTCAGATAGTAGTGGCTCATCCCACAAAGAATTTTACTCGGAATATATTCCGCACGATGGTCGACGAGGGTGCCTCTACATGCATTATGTCGTTAGCATGCTAGAAGGCCATTGGCCAGCCTGTTTTGTCTCCATCACCTACTCTCCTCACTGCTTTTGACAGTCGTTCATTCCGACCACATGGCATCATTCCTTCTTTCCCCGTGCAGCTAGGAGGGAAAACCATGTGTGTCGAAGTAGAGGTAGTCGATGCTCCCCTCGAATATAACCTATTGTTAGGATGGAGTTGGACTTATGCTATGCAAGCTGTGGCTTCTACAGTTTTCCGAGTCTTGTTGTTTCCACACGAGGGTCAGATAGTGACCATCGATCAACTATCTTTCTCCAAACCTGACCCAGATTTGGGGGCATCCACAGTCCCGATGATTGATAATCCTCAACCAGGTGTCGTTAACGTAGGAGTTGGTTTGTGCCCATCCTTGATGGGTACCTTCGATTTCCCACCTCCTCACGATGATATCAAATTTATATCTAATCACCATAAGGTTGATATTTTTCAAGTTTCGTCATTCTGCACGACTTACTTTGAGGATCCTTGGATTCTTCCTTCCCCATCAGCCATGATGGATGAGACAGGGCACTCAGTCATGTCCATGCCCTTGTCTTGCACTGAGGTAGCCTACTCTCTAGTCCAACAATCTTGAGCTAACCCTGATCCGACTCCTGCACAAGAGTTAGATCCATTTCTAGAGCCTATTTGGGCTCAAGGTTCTCTCGCTAATGTCAAGTTGTTAGACTTAGTCTTGCCTTCTAACAAAGTAGTAATCGAAGCAATGACTAGTCTGGACAAACCTTGGGAAGATCTTCATCACATATCATATTTTCTCCCAGAGTTAAGCCAAATCGAAGCAGGAGAATTCACCGTTACCATAACGGGAGATCCACCATGTCCTATTAATCTCTTAGCTACGCAAGAAATTTATGTTGAGGGAAATATGGCGACTATCGCTGAAACTATACCCATCAACATCTCCCGAAACCCTGACGTCGTGGAGAATGTCTTCGTTGGAGTGGATTTCTCCCCCGAAGAGATTCAAATTTACACGGATATTTTCAAAGAATTTCGCGACGTTTTTGCCTGGTCTTATGAGGAAATGCTAGGTATCAATCCAAAAATAGTTGAACATGAAATCACAATGTATCCTGATGCCAAGCCTGTTCGACAAAAACTTCGTCCAGTCAATCCCAAGAAAGCATCAACCATCAAGGTTGAGGTTGAGAAATTTCTAAAGGCAGGTTTTATTTATCCTATCCATTTGACTCAATGGGTGTCAAATCATGTGCCGGTCAATAAAAAAAAAGGCACGATTCATGTATGTACCGATTTCCGTGCTTTAAACAAGGTAGGTCCCAAAGATAATTTTCCAACACCATTCATTGACCAGATCATTGATGAATGTGTCGGTTGTGAAACCTTTTCTTTCATGGATGGTTTTTCGGGATATAATCAAATCCAAATCAAACCTGAAGACCAACACAAGACGGATTTCATTTGTCCGCGGGGTACATTCGCATATCGTAAGATGCCTTTTGGCCTTAAAAAAGATGGAGCCACATTCCAGCGGGCCATGTCTTTTTCTTTTCATGACCTCAAAAATATAGTCGAGGCCTATCTAGATGATTTAGCATCACGCTCTTGCAAGCGAACGGATCATCCCACACACCTTAGACTAATCTTCAAATGCTGTCGCTACTTTAGGATTCGCTTGAATCCAAACAAGTGCAGCTTCTGCGTAATGTCAGGATGTTTGTTAGGATTCATCATATCAACAACAGGGATCATGGTCAATCCTCTTAAGGTGGAGGCAATAATCCAGTTTCCCCCCCCATGCACAATCCTACAACTTCAAAGTCTACAAGGCAATGCCAACTTCTTATGGTGCTTCATCGCCAACTATGTCGAAATCACCAAGGGCTTTATGTTTTTACTAAAGAAAGACGTTCCTTTTTTCTAGGACGAAGCTGCTCAATGCTCTTTCAACGCATTAAAACATGCCCTCACAACCACACCTCTGATACGGCCACCTAACTATAACAAAGATTTCTTATTATATCTGGTTGCCGCAGAGTCAACCATTGGCATGGTTTTAGTTCAGGAAGATGATTCGTTCTCAGAATACGTGATCTATTACCTGAGCCGAGGCCTCGTAGGACTGGAACTCAATTATTCTCATATCTAAAAACTTGCATTGGCAGTAGTTCATGCTATTCAACGGTTCCGTCACTATGTTCTGTTTCGCAAGACCACCGTCATTGTTTTCATGAATCCATTCCAGTACATGTTGACATGATGAGTTATAGGTGGAAAAATTAGTAGATGGATAATCATCCTCCAAGAATTTGACTTAGACTTTGTTTCAGCAAAGTCCAAGAAGTCATTGGTCTTCACAGAGCTTATTTCAGAACATCCATTGAGTCAGGTGACGTTGTTCCTGAGGAATCGCCTATCCGGGGAGATATGTTTTTGATTGCATCTTCAGATCCCTGGTACGGAGATATACTTATCTATCTCCAAACTTTGAAATGCCCCACCTCTGCTTCTCATGATGAGTGTCGGCAGATACACCATTAGGCTAAAAATTATCTCATACTCGATGATATGTTGTATCGGAGAGGTGTAGACTACATCTTACGTTGACGTCTCACTCATGAGGAGGCCATCATCATGCTCAATGATTGCCATACTGGAGCTTGTGGAAGTCATATATCTGGGTTGGAAACAGCCCAAAAGATTTTACGAGCAGGTTACTTCTGGCTGACACTTATCAAAGATTGTATCGAATCGGTCAAGAAGTGCCATCTGTGCCAAATCTTCTCTCGGAAGATGAGGGCACATCCCGCTCCTATGTTTCATGTCATCACAGTTGGTACCTTCACTAAGTGGGGGATTGATTACACTACATGCAACCCCTCGTCAGAAAGGGGGCACCGCTATATCAT
Source organism: Picea mariana (assembly GCA_032191745.1). Classification (NCBI taxonomy): domain Eukaryota; kingdom Viridiplantae; phylum Streptophyta; class Pinopsida; order Pinales; family Pinaceae; genus Picea; species Picea mariana. The sequence continues at coordinate 93,456 of JASDQU010736148.1, read as the reverse complement.
CGTAGATGTCGACTACTTCACTAAGTGGGTCAAAGCTATGCCAACATTTAAAAATGATGGAGAGACTACAACTCTCTTCTTATTCAACCAGATCATAGCAAGGTTCGGCGTCCCGAGAGATATTGTCACTGACCATGGCAGTCACTTTTAGAACCAAATGATGACCGAATTAACATCAAATCTTGGGTTACAGTAGGAGCATTCATCACCTTACTACCCCCAAGCCAATGGGCAGGTGGAAGCTGTAAACAAAACTCTTAAGACTATTCTACAACAAACTATCAACTCAGCCAAGTCAAATTGGCATTTGATGTTATACTCAGCATTATGGGCTTACCAAACATCTGTTAATACTGTAACCAGATTCTCACCTTTTCAACTTATTTACGGGCTAGAGGCAGTCTTTCCCATCGAATGTCAGATCCCATCTCTAAAATTCGCAGTACAATTATTGCCAGACACTTCTCCGCTAGAAGAACAGTTAGTACACCTTGAGTAGCCCAATGAGCAGCGTCGTGATGCGGCCCTAGCCAACGAGGCTCACAAACATAAGGTCAAGTGTCCTGAGAGTGACCTTGTCCTGGTCTATGACCAAGATAAGGACCCCCTGGGGGCAGGAAAGTTTAAACCCATGTGGTTTGGAACCTTCATCATAAAAGAGGTATTAAAAAAGGGAACTTATCGTTTGGTTGATTTTGAAGGGAATGCTTTGGCGGAGCCTAGAAATGGGCTCTACCTCAAGAAGTATTACTCATAGACAGGTCACTGTGGGTAACTTTCTGTAACATATGTATGGTCTTTGTACTACTACTTTTTAAGTTTCTTTTAAGTGTTATGGACGTGTCATTGATGTTATCTTTCGTCAATATGGCAGATGCCAAGTGATTCCGAGGTGTTCGTTGGGTATGCAGACGGTGCTAGTTAGCACACGCGGAAGCTTGCCTCCGTAGCTTGGGTAATCCTTACACCTCAAGGCCAGTTGTTATCTTCCGAAGGTATATGCTTAGGTGACACCACAAATAATGTCACTGAGTATAGTGCAGTTATTGAGTTGCTTCATGATGCCTTGTCATTGGGTATCTCTCATCTTCGGGTCTATCTTGACACTCAATTGGTTGTGTTGCATCTAAACATAGTATACTGGGTTCATGATCCAACTTTACACCGACGATTCCTTAGGGTACATCTCTTAGAACAAAACTTTGATCATATTACATATTTTCATGTTCCTAGGAGGTTAAACCAAATTACAGATTCTCTAGCTAATCAAATTTTAGATTGGCATCTTGCACACATATGAAAGAACGTTGACATAAGCATGTAAATACATTTTTGCACACGCAATCCTTAAGACACAAAAGATAAAAAAAAAAAAAAACTATATATAACATCATAAAACAACCAGAGTACATAGATGGACGCAAGCACCTCAAAAATGGGACTAATAAATGAGTCATAGGGATTATGCCCTCAAAAAGTATATACAACTAAGTGCTCATGGCATGTAAAAAGTCTAAGTAGGTCCAGGGCCCGTGCGCCCTGTTATAATAGTCCACAGCATGGGCTAAACGCCTAAATAATCGAACCCATGTCCGAGGTTCCCCCATGACATGAGGCTGCATAGATGGCGGCAGGTCCTCTATCTCTGCCATCGAGACTGTGCGAGTGAGTGCAGTAAAGTTCCACTCAACTCGTCTAAGGAATCTCTCAACCTCCCCAGCTGGGAGGTTCCCTGCTACTGCTGCTCCTCCGACGGCGGCAACTATGGCTTCTAGCCAAGGATGACACTTGTTCCGTGCATAATCGACAGGTCGCACGGGTCCCACATCTACATGCAACAAACATTTACTCGTCAAATGCACTGGCATACAAAAAATGATATATATCAAAAAAATGACATAAAAATTACATATGGAAACAAAAAAACTACAAAGGTGGAGACTTACCCATATCCCCTCACTCCTCACCAGAAGGCATGGGTATCTCAGGATCTCTAGAAAAATCTATCCCTGCATATGGGTAGTCCTCGATCACAGGGATTTGCCATGACAGACATGCAAAGAATGCATCATTGAAGGACTCATTGGTCCTTCCACCACCTTGTCGCGGTAGTAATACTGCCCGTCTACACACTGCAAGAAATAAGGCCTGATGTCCTCGTACTACTTCCCGAGGGCTAAAGCTCGGAACTCTCTTGAAGAAAAATGAACACAAGATCGTCCCAAACCCGAAATTCCTTTGTGTCCATTGTCGGCAATCTGTCAATTGCCTTTTCATGCACTCCAGTAATGTAGTACTCCAGTCAAAAATCTGTGCATTCAAGCATTGGATCACACAGTTCATCTGTGTGCGAGAAGCTTGATGCAAGGCTGCAGAGCTGGTAATCCACCCAATCAGTAATAATATCGCCTGCAGTGATAGGTTAGTGATCTTACTGATAGGTACCTGGGAGCCCGCACGATCAGTCCCAGCCTCAGAGTGCTCGGCTATCAGTTCTGAGAATTTACTCGGTCTCGCAGGAAACGTCCTAAAGTTGACTGGTTCCCCTCTCCTTGAGAGGCCACTCAAAAAATAGATATCCTTGGTGGTGGGCACCAGTGATTGCCCCTCTAGCATAAAATCCTCTGCATCAGGGTGCCAGTAGTCGATCAAGGCATTCAGTAGCCTTGGTTGTGAACTCATAAATGGACACAGAAAGAACTTTAGTAAACCGCATTGCATCAACACGGCCATGATATTCGGATCTATCGCAACCAACTCACTGACTGCTTCATGCTCAGTTTCCCTCCACTAGACATACATCCTACCAACACAACAAGGTTCAGGAGGGTCAACACTTTCTTTTAATTCTTTTTTTTACAAAAGGGGGGGTCCACGCGAGCTGTCGAGGCGACAGTCGCGTGTACATGCGGGCAACCTTTACTCTGCCTGCGTGTATACATGGCCTGTCCAAAGACAGCCCGCGTGTACCTAGGGCCGACCTTTTTAAGGTCAGCGCCCGCCCAAAATACAAACTTAAAAAAAAAATTGAAGAATTGAATAGATATATAAGGGATTTTGTACTTACTTGGTCCAAGTGAAAGTTCGTTGCCTCCACTGTAGCTCCCGGAATCACCGTTTTTAGCAAAGGGGTCTTTTGGCTCCAGAGTCAATTTCCAAATCAACAATGGTGATAATGAGCTGCCAGCTTCTATTTATAGACTTTTTGGCCTCTTTTTGTCACTTTTTTGGACTCCCTTATCAGTTTCTTTCTACAAAAAACCATTTTGAGTGATTCTGCAGGTATATGGGAGGGATTTGATCAGGTTTTGGGACACTTTTTTGAGTTTTGAGAAAATTTTGATGGTCCATAAAATTTTTTCCAAGAATCAACTTGAGGATATAGGTTAGGTTATTACCCCAACTTTTTCATCTCGTTGTCTTTTTCCTCTTCTATAGGATCGATCTCATCAGGCTGTGACACGGAACCATCATATCTGCTTTAGAAGTGTCGCAACTTGGCGGTAGAGCTTACCAGAGCATGGATGCCCTAGCTAGATCCTGGTTGCATTATGGTGTCCATGCCGTCTCTAAAACATTGTAGGCTCGGGAGTCCTTATAGTCTTTCCTGAATATGAGTTTGAGCCTTATTTTCATGATTCTTCCTCACTCTTTGTCTCACCCTCAGGACTCCCAAAAAATAAACGGGTCTCCTTTTAAGCCCTTTTCAGACCCTCTAAAGATGAAAATATTGTCGAGCGATCTTGTGGCCTTTCACACTCGTTAAACTGAAACTTGAAGTCACGTCTATCCGGTGGTAGTTTACCCCTTTTTCAGTCCGGATGGTCAACTGTACGAACAAAGGTATACTCTATCGAATTTCCGTTCTTTAGAAGAGTACTCTCAGGTATAATTTTATTCCTTTTTCGGGCCTGAGGGACTAAACTTATGAAAAAGAAACCCCCATGGAGTCCATAGTTAAGATCTTTTCAAACTCCCTAAAATTGAAAAGATTGTCGAGTGACCTTATTCTTTCACACTCGTTAAATTGGTCTAGAAGAATATTCCTGATAGAGTCCATAGTTAAGCTTTTTTCAGACTCCTTAAAACTGAAAAAATAGTTGAGTGATCTTGCCCTTGTCACACTCGTTAAAATGGTTTTGAATCGATGTCTAATCGGTGCTAGTTTATCCCTTTTTCGAACCGATTACACTATCTTCAAAAAAGGTACCCCAATGGAGTCTCCTTTTATGTTTTTTTAGACTCTCTAAATATGAAAAACCACCGAGCTTACCTTCTCTGGGCTCGTTAAACTTACATCGAAGGACGTTACCATTGTGTGTTTTATCAACCACATTTGCATACCTTATCCACCAACCTTGTGATAGTTTGCTTCTGCGTCTTAACACCTTTGGCCGCCGGAGGATTTTTCCCAAGTATTATTTTACCAGAACATCATTCTTGTCCTTGTTTCTTGAGCTTGTATGTTTGCAACACTCGTTCCTCCATTGTAACGTAATATTACTTTATTCTTTTTCCAAAATTATCGAAAAGAACAAAAAAATCAAATATACCCCAAAAAGAGGATGGGAAAAGTATTTTCTTTATTGGCAGCATAATGAGTCACCCTTGGATACATCACATCTATCTGTTTGTTCATCAGACTATGGGATGTAGTATGACATTAGGAATATTTTCTCTCTATATAGAGTTGTGTCCTCCACTGTTTGGTTATTCTTCCAAACATATGGAGAGTTTGCACTGCCTCCTTCTTCGTAGACTTATAATTAACATATGCTACCTGAGTTGGATCACTTGTCGTGCTATTTTCAAAGGGAATTTTTTCACTAAGACTGAGTAGGCCCCTCTTCAAAATGTCTCTTGTCCGCATACCCGACCATCCCGAACACCCAATCAATTCCTTGTTTGAAATCATTGAAGCCTTTCGTCTGATCATCAAGATTATCACGTCAATGACCGAAGAAACGTCGAAGACCTCTGGGTAGTGCAGTCATACACTCATATTACACTCCTACCCGAGCTTTGAAGATTTTGAAATTGTTGCTCGATCTCTGAAGATCTCATCTCTAGCCATCAGGCCGAATCAGCTTCTGGAAGATGGATACCCTACATGTATATCTTTCTGATTTCGAGATGTAGCTCCACTGTGTATTGTTCGCAACTACTCTTTATAGTTATTTAACATGGATCTACAGTGTATTTGATTGGTAGCCATGGTTCTATTTTATCCTGAGCATGAGTATGCCCGCCTTGGTGAGACATTTGTTATTTTGCAAATGGCACCTCCTGGTTCCTGATCCTTGATCTCACTTGTTTGGCACGTCAGTAAAGATTGGTAATGTATTTTGACCATCAGATGCTCTTCTGACCTCACACATTAGGGGGCATATGTTATAACCCTAAATTGAACCACATATGCTTACCTGGCATCAGGCCAACTCATTTCCCTTCTTTTCCAAAACTCTGTTGAACAACTCTTTGAAAATCCTCTTTTGTAAAGGCCCACACACCCTAACCCATTACTGAATGCGTGTACATGCTAGATGGCTCACAACATCCCGTGTGTACCTACTAAAGCAAAAAAAAAGGAAAGTTGCCAACGGAACAAAAAGCTATGGGTGAGTTAACTGAAACTCCCAGCCATGCATGGCCGAGGGTTCATCCAAAACCCTAGCTCCTTCTAGCCTATAAAAGAAGGGGTAGGGGTACCATTTGGAGGAGGAAAAAATATAGCGAAGAAACTCTGCCCATTTACGTATTCCATTGTCCCAACCCTTTAGCCTTTCCTCATGCCAAAGGAGATTTAACACAAAGCAGTTGAAGGACACAAGAAGAGGAACCCAGGATCAGGTTCAAGGAGCGGTGGTCGGTCTCAGCTTTTGTAAGTTGACTCACTTTATGTAATAAAAGGAATGTTTATCCCATCCCAATTCATGAACTGTCTATAGTTTGATTGATTTATGTTTGATTTCTAACCCTTGAGTATAGAAGTAGCATGCATGCATAGTTGTTGTTTGTCTTAAGTGCAGGTCATCTTTGGAAGGAGCAGTGCAAACAAGTAATCAAGCAAAATGGAGGATCGACATCGAACGCCTGTAATAAGGTAGGTGGTCCTTTTCCATGCATTTACTGAGAAAAAGGGATTTAAATCTTGTGATGTAGGTAAAAAGGTAGTTTCTGTTCAGTCAAATCTGCGTGCAAAGTCCAACCCTAATTTGCTAGTTCATAGGGTGTTTTTCCCAACAACATGTAGTTCCTCTACGCAATTCCTGGTCTATATACCAGTTTGTTGGAATCCCTTCTAATGTGTGAATAAAGTGATGAGGCCATTCCTTTGGTGGTGTCATCCTCCATATTATTATGCACTTCTCTAAGTGTTTTGATGGTTCCCCATGTGCATCATATCTCTATAGTTGGTTTCTTCCCTATTCTGCGCCAAATATGATGCGCAATAACCTCTTACATTGGTACTAGTCCTTGACTATCTCTTTGTATGGACCCCACCATCTTGCAGGTGTTTCCTTGAGTGCTATATCCATAGCTAAGAGCCTCTGATTTTATAACACTTCCTCTTCATATATTGTTAATAATTCTTCTAATTCATTCACCCCATGGAAGTTGTGAGGTTCCCTTATCTCTGTACCTACCCATCTTACTACATGGTCTATTCTTGCGCATCTTCTTGTAGAGACTTTGTGTAACCTTTGTTGGAAATTTTCTAAGCCTATATTTGATTCCAACACGCATGACGTGATACTTCTCCAACTGAGTACCCCATATGAAATTGGATTCAAATAATCTTCTTCTCACGCGGTTGTTCTGTACAACTGGTTAATTTTCTCCAAGTATAAACAAGTGGGTTCTACAAACCTTTCCTCTTTTGATGGGTCCAATGGTGCAATGACTCTGTATTCTCCTGACTCAAATTTCATCTTCCACTTCTTTAAGTTGATTATGGCCTGATTTTCAAATTCCCAATCAAATCCAAGAAATGTCGGAAAATGTGTTGTGCCATCCACTATCTTTGTCACTTAGAAATCATCTTTAGTGCACACTCCATCCAGATCTAATGTCACCTCATTTAGCCTTCCAATTGGTAGAATTTTGTGTTGATTTGCTAGCTTCAGCTAAACATGTGAATATCCTAATGTGGGCTCTCCCATACATTTCCATGTCTTCTTGGTAACACATTTATTTCGGATCCTAAATCTAGTATAATATCTCCCATGTTGAAATCTCCATTGTTGATGTTCAGTCTAAATTCTCTGCTTGTTCTCCTCCTTTTATGCAGATGAATAATTTTTTTTTGTTCTATCTTTCCTTCTACCTATGTGCTACATTTTTCTAGCATATTTTGTAACACTTTAATAGATGATGGGTCATTTAGTATTTTGAGACAAGATTGCAAAAAAACCTTAATCGTACTTACTTTTCCTAGGGGACATGCTTATTTAGTGTGATCCAGCGATGGAGGCATCTCGTATGCTAGTACTTTCTGAGTATGTTGAACATTTGATGTCGATGCAATGTCTAGCTTCAAAAATTCTTGTTTGGCCTGATTGAATATCTCCTTTTCGTTCTATGCATCAAACTACTTCTGTAGTTCTGCATTCTTCTTCACCCATTGGTGTTGTGTTGGATCTTGTGTTACTGCATCTTTTCCTATCTTGGCTCCTCCATGCATAACTATGGTGATATTTCTTCCATCATCCCTTGCTTCCACCTAAATCCATTGAACATTTTGATTGTTTTGATTTATTTTCTCTTGGATCTTCTCCAATAGTGTGGGACATTCTTCTGTGTCATGATTTGATGCGCGACAGTACATACATGTCACAGGTCGAAGTGGAAATTATCTTGCATAGTGTCCTGGATATTGGCAGTTGTTGCATACCACTGGTCCTATGCCTCTTCCAAATCCTCCTCTTTCTCTTCCTCCACCTTTGTAGCTAGATCGATCTCCTTGTGGTGTGTTGTACTGGGGCGCATGGTTACACTGCACGGGATTATAGTGTGGTTGTGTGGTATTGTACTGTGGTTGCACAATTTTATATTGTTGTTGCGCAATATTATATTGCTGCTACGCAACGTTATACTGGGCTATTTCTTGGTTAAATTGTGGTGCAACTTTCCCAGTCATCATTTATGTCTGCACCCTGTAAGCATATGATGTTCTTTCTCTCGTCAGGTCCATGGTCCTGCAATCCTTTTCATCATGGCCTACTGACCTGCAAAAGTTGCAATATGAACTCTTAGGTATTGTCTGGTATTTCTGCATCATTGGACAATGGTATGGATCATGCCCCTATTTCTTACATATTTCACACCATATTCCTCCTGTTGGAAAAGGGTTTGGCAGTCCTGCTGCCATGTACTATGCGAATGTTGGGAATTGATTCTTATGGTGTCCTTCTATGTTACATGTGGTACACCAAACAACTTCTCTTTTGAACTTTCCTTTGTTCTAGTTTAGATGGAATGTTAAGTTCTTCAAATCCTCCTTCAACTCCTCTATGGTTGGAGATGTCTTTTGATATTGGTTCTCTTCTAGTTGTAGGGATGCTTGCAGATCCTCTTCCTGAGTTTGAAACTTATATTGTCGCAAGGGGTATTTCAAGTGTGGGAGTAGTGAATTGACAAACATATGCATGTGTTGCATATTTGTCATGACATACTTTAGCTTCCCCTTCAATCGTTTGAATCTCTGGTCAATCTCCCACACAAATTCTTCTTGTTTTTGTCTAATCTCTATCATCTCATTCATGTATTGATCCTCTGAGCTAGGCTTCTGAAATTCATTTATCAATACTTTTTTTTGTATCTCCAATCATTATGGTTGTCCCTGATGGGATGTTTGCATCTAATATCATGTACCAATCCAGTGTGTGATCTCTTAATATGATGGATAACTGTGAAAGTTTAGTGTCCTCATATGTGATATGTTTTTCTTCCCAGATATTTTCACAAATAAACAAATGCTTCTCAAGGTCCTCCGACACGTCTTCTTTGAATTATAGTAACCTAATGGTGGGATCATGTCCTACCATCCTGAATGCTAAACTTCTACCTTCACGCAGTGTAGATACTTGACTAATGCTTCTTGAACTAGCTCCCCCAATTGTCGTTCCCTATGTAGATGTACTTCATGTTGTCTTCCTTCTCTTGAAATTAGGTTGTCTAAATGGTGGTGTTCTTATTAGTGTATTAGTCACACATGTGTTTATGGGTTCCACACTGACACTAAAATGGATAGGAGTGTTTCATTTTATTCTCGCTCTTGGACCTCTTGTCTTCCTTTCATATGTCGCACATAGGATTTCCTCAATCTTCTCCATAGATCAAAGATCCTCTACCTCTTCTTTATCACTTGCCAAGCCTTCCCTCGTGGCTATGGATATTTTCTTGGTATTCATATTATATTGGTAGGGTACTCCACTGCATGTTATTCTAGTTGTTTCCATGATCTACTTGATCTGGTCTTCGTCCATCATGATTGGGTCTAAGGCTTCCTCCCTCTTTTTCTTATCCATTTCTCTCTCCATTTTTCCTTCTCCTGTCAGTGTTTCCCCCCTTCCCCCATGCACACAGCGATGTATAGCTATTTGAAGCCATTGTCATTACACCTTTGTTATATAGTAATATCTTAATGGAAGTATATAACGATATGATGTACCTACCTCGAGGTCCCTTCAAGAACTCTTGTTCTGCTGCATTGTAAAACTTCGTCGTATCTACTGCAAATTCTGTGATAAATCTTGCAACAATGTTGTCTAACCAGAAATCTACCGCACGCGTAAATTTATTATCAACTTGTTGTAACTGCGCGATCTCTACATGATTCCACTCTAGCTGTCTGATCTGATTTGAAGGATGGTTGTCTTTCAACCTTAATATCCACTACTGAAACAAATTTGGGAAATCACAGAAAAATACTTCATGCAAGTCGTTGAATATGTACTTGTCCAGATATTTACACGATGTTAACTTCGGGTTTCTATTATTTTTCTGTGCAAACTCCATCTCCTTTGTTTTTAACTAGATCTCTATACTTTCCTTCATTGGGTTCCACAGTATTAACATCCACTTTTATATTCTCATTCTCTTAAAGTCTTGTTGTCTGATCTGGCATTCTTTTGACGCGTCTTCAACAGGTCTCATTCATTCAATCCCATCCTGTTCCAACAAACCGACAACATAACCATTTTTTGGCTTTTATGTTTTACTCTACTTTATTAGTCATCTACTATGATCCTACCTTACTGTCATATATTGACCCAGTTTCATATTTAACAAGCTTCCAACAAAATTCCCCTAAGACTATCGACCCCCCTGGTAAACCAGAAGGCAACAAAGCACATAGAGTGTACTGTGCAGTCTGACCTGAGATAGCTCTATGTGTGGCTACAATACTCAGGTGCTTGCAACCCGGGAATGTGTGGAGATATGTGGTTGTACCTTGTGATCTTTAATTATTCAGTCTAACATCTGATTAAGAAGTCATTCTATTCATGCATGTGGAGTATCATATCTAACTAGTTCATTCATTCATTCATCTAACATTTAGTTCGTAACAATAATACAGATGCATACATTCAATCACATAAAACAAGTGTTACCGTGGTTCACACCCTCCTGGGCTACGTACAAAAAGATCTGTCTCTCAAGCTATTTATTATGTTCCAGTAATAGGTCACGTCATGCATGTTTACAATCTTAGATCGTACACTCTTAGCAGGCTCCTCGATCCCTGTGAGGTTGACTAGATCGCACCAGGCTCCTCAGCCTGCAATCTAACCCTCAGGATTGAGTCGCTCTCTTCTTCTCTAGCTCACATCTTACAGAATAGTACATTTCTTACAAACCTTACAACTTCTAGACTCTCCTTATTTCCACCCGGGTCTCTCTGCCATCCCCTTATTTCCCCTAAGTACTATTTATTTATATTCTTGGCTCATAATCCATTACAATAACTTGAAAAAACCCTAACCCTAACATCATTAGGTCTTTGTTGCATGTACACCTAGCATTATTCCCTCGCACGCATTGTTTTTTCTTCCAGCTATCCTTTATTCCCTTCATGCTTCTCTTCCCAAAAATAGCCTTTTCCCCTGATTGGGTATGCATCCAATAGAGAGATATTGAGAGGGTCTACAGAGGAAGAGAGGGATGGAGAGAGAGAGAGGGGATGAAGAGTGTGGTATAGAGGGAGAGGGAAAGAGGGAGAGACTATTATAAAGAGAGATATAGAGGGGGGTGGAAGATATATATATATATATATATATATATATATAATAGAGAGAGAGAGAGAGAGAGAGAGAGAGGTGGGAAAGAGAGGGGGAGGGAGAAAGGGAATTATAGAAGGAGGAAGAGAGAGAGGGGCATAGGGGATGAGAGAGATAAATATATGGAGGGATATATTAGAAGAGAGAGAGAGAGAGTGGTGGGGGAGAGAGAAAAGGGTAGGGAGGGAGGGAGAGGGAGAGACAAAGTAGTAAATAGGGATAGAGAGAGGGAGAAGAGAGAGATATATGGGTAGAGAGAGAGAGAGACAGAGTCGGGGGGGAGGGAGATATGGGAGGGAGAGAGACAAATAAAGAGAGAGGAAAAGAGTGAGAGGAATATAGAGAAAAAGAGAGAGTGGGGGAGTGGGGGAGAGAGATAGTGATTGAGAGAGAGAAAGAGGTACAAAGAAAAGGAGAGTGAGGGTGATACATGGGTAAATGTAGGATATAGAGAGGTATATAAGGTGATAGAGGGGGAGAGAAAGTGAGATATGTAGATTCAAATGGAGAGAGAGAAGGATGGGGTAGAGAGAGAGAGAGACGAATGGGATGATACAAGGATTTAGAGAGAGAAAAGG
>JASDQU010736148.1:56518-67975 GCA_032191745.1 Picea mariana | reverse complement strand
GTTTTGCAAGTTGCAACTTGTTGAGAGCACCAACTCTCTGTTTTCTCTAGCACCCACTAGAAGGAAGCACCAACTCCCTGGTTTCTCTAGCACCAACTAGAAGGAAGCACCAACTCCCCGGTTTCTCTAGCACCAACTAGAAGGAAGCACCAACTCCCTGGTTTCTCTAGCACCAACTAGAAGGAAGCACCAACTCCTTGTATTCAAGCACCCACTTGAACCTTTGAGGACACCAGTCCTCCCTAGCTCCTCCCAACCACCCTGAAATATGAATCTTTGCTACTGAAACTTATTACAGTGATATGATGTTCAACAATGGCTTACCAGACTCATCACTGTTCTGCTGCATTTCGTTGCTCTGTCTGCCTCATTGCCTTTCTGCACACATCATTTGCATTGTTTGTTCGTTTGCTTTTTATGCTCTGTGCACCATGTCCATTCACTGCACAGTTCCTCTTCTGTGCTCTTCAGCTACTGCACTCTCCTCCTTCTTCACACATGAATCACCTTCACCAACAACAATCACAACAACCTCCAACAACAACAACCAACCTCATCTCTTCTCTGTACCGTGTATATATAGCTTCTGTCCATCTTGTGCATGCAATATTTGCCATTTCTATGCATGCTCATACCGCACCAATATCCTCCACCTCTCGAGTGCTCTGCATGATCATCATCGTAACTTTTTAGCTTCTCTGGCTATTTCCCATGCGTTCAACATCACTGGATGTTATGTTGAGATTCCTCAGCCTCTCTGGCAGTTGGGACTCTTCGTATTCTCTGTGACAGTCGAGCTCACCTTCTCTGTTTTAGTTACACGCTTCCATGCTCATCCATCTATCAATCCCTTCTAAAAATAGTCTTCCTTCACTTGGACAAATCTTGGAGACTCTTCATCTCCTCTGGCGATCACACGGGGGTTTCTTCGAATTCTCGAGCAAACACCATCAATGGTTTCTGGTAGTTTCACTGTGTCGTGCTTCAGTAGCCCTCTGATCAACACTTGATCTGACGGTTCAGATTATATCGCGATTTAACCTATCGCGATATCAGGATTCCTGATGTCAATTTTCTTTGACATGTCTAACTCTCGATCCTCGATGCCTCTTCATTGACTGGAATCAATGGTCTAGATTTGATCTTGATTCAACGACTGTGATTTAAGTCGCGATTTTGCATATCGAGAAATCGGGATTCCTGTTGCAATGTTTCTTTGACATTTCCAAAACGCGATCCTCGAAACTCCATCATGGGCTGGAATCAATGGTTTAGATGTGATCTTGATTGACGGCTCAGATTATGCTGGGATTTTTCATATCGAGAAATCGGGATTCCTGTTGCATTGTTTCTTTGACATTTCCAACACGCGATCCTCAAAAGTCCGACAGCTATCCATCTACTGATGTCACACATGGATTGACACGTGTTGAATACTGCCACGTGTCACTTTGATTCATGAATTACATGTGCCTGAAATGTTGAATCAGTCTAACACTTGTCATTACTTGGTTGTGCCACGTGTACCTAGCTGATGTGGTTTGCTGACGTGAGTCGAGTTGATGGTCTAGATCACATCTTGATCTAATAGTTTAGGCTCAGTCTGGATTTCACTCATCGCAATTTCGGGATCCTTGATGTCAATAGTCTTTGACATCTCCAATGGTTTTCCTCGATCCAACGGTGGTTGGACCCTGCGCTTAGATTTGATGCCTCTAACTTCAATTATCCCTCCCGCTAAGCTCGTGGTCCATGTGACCTCCCTCTATATAACCGCAGCCAAATCTCCTCATCGGGGTTTTGAACTTTCCAATGTCAAAACATGTATGTCCTCAAGATTCATGATCCCTCAAATCCCAACGTGTTCTTTACGCACTAGCTCTCTTGGCTAGGCTCTTGGCCCCATATGACCGTTATCCCTGTGACCGCAGTCTTACTACTCGTTGGGGTTTCGAGCTTTTCAATGCCACAATGCATTGGCACACGGGATTCCTGATATGTGAAACCCTGATGAGTCAACCCTCCTTTCGGGATTTCACCTTGGATTTTCCCGATGGTAAACCTCATGCATCTCCTGGCCGATCTGATGGCTGAAGGGATTTCTGAATGAGATCCAACGACTCTCGATCTCTCTCTTCTGTAGGCTTCTCCTAAGCTCCTCCTGGACGTAGAAATCAACGGTCTAGATCTTCTTCTTCAGCCGATCTGACGATGGATGTGCTCCCTCCTGATCTTTGCACACTTTCCTCCCAACCTTGGGAGAATTACAAGCTCTCAAAGGCCTCGAACTTTGTCTTCCTTCTCCTTTGTGAACTCCTGTATATTGAGCTTTGTTGTGCGCATTCTCCTCGACGTTGTTCCTCCTGAGCTTTCACTTCCGAATCCCCAAGGGATTCTTGGACTTTTGCACCTCTGCAGAGTCTTCACATGCACACTCAGTGTTGTCTCTCTTGAGCTTCTCACACGCTCATATCCCTAAGGGATTCTTGGACTTCTGTGCCTCTGCAGAGTCTTCACATGCACACTCAGTGATGTCTCTCCTGAGCTTCTCACATGCTCAGACCCCTAAGGGATTTTATCCTTCTACCTGTTAAACGCAGTGCATTCGACTCTGCGCTAATTCCTCTTGAGCTTACGTTGTTCCTGTTTTTCCATCGATGCACACTCTGATCCTACCATCTTTAATGTTGTACTTGCCATCAATGAAAAACATACGCTACCTGTTAAACATTTTCCAACAGAATTTTTCGACGTGTCCCTCCACTACAATCTCATGTTAGGAAGGAATTGGACTTATGCCATGCAAGCAGTGGTTGCTACAGTTTTTCGGGTCTCGTTGTTTCCACATGAGGACTGGATTGTGACCATTGATCAATTTTCTTTCTCCAGACCTGACCCTTCATTGGGGGTGTCCGTAGTCCTGATGATTGATAATCCTCAACATGGCGTAGTCAACATAGGGGTTGGTTTGTGCCCATCTTTGATGGGTACCTTCGATTACCCACCCCCTCAAGGCGATGTCAAGTTCATATCCGACCACCATAAGGTTAAGATTTTCCAAGTTTCGTCATTTCGCATGACTTACTTCAACGATCTGTGGATACTTCCTTCCCCATCGACCACGATGGATGGGACAAGGCACCCGGGCATGTCCATGCCCTTGTCCACAAATGAAGTAGCGTACTCTTTAGTCTAGCAAGATTCAGCCAACACATATCCAACTCCTGCACAAGAGTTAGATCCACTTCTAGAGCCTATTTGGGCTCAAGGTTCTCTTTCTAACACCGATTCGTTAGACTTTGTCTTTCCCTTCGACGAAGTAGTAATTGAAGCAATGAATAGTTCGGAAAAACCCTGGGACGATCTTCATGATAGATCATACTTCCTCCCAGAGTTAAGTAGAATCGAAGCTGGAGAATTCACCTTGACTATGACTGGAGATAGGTCTTGTCCTATTAATCCCTTAGCTACACATGAGGTCTATGCTGAGGGTAATATGGCAACCATCGCTGAAACCATAGCGATCAATATCTCCAGAACCCCTGGCGTCGTGGAGAATGTTTTCTTTGAAGCTGACTGCTCCCCTGGAGAGATTCAAATCTACACAGATCTATTTAAAGAATTTTGCGACATTTTTTCCTGGTCTTACGAGGAAATGCAAGGCATTGATCCAAAAATAGTCTAACATGAAATCACAACTTATCCAGATGCCAATCCTGTTTGGCAGAAGCTTCGTCCAGTTAATCCCAAGAAAGCAACAACCATTAAGGTTGAAGTCGAGAAACTACTAAAAGTCAGTATTATCTCTCCTATCCATTTGATCCAATGGGTGTCAAATCCTATGCCAGTCAATAAGAAACAAGGCACGATTTGTGTATATATAGAATTCCATGATTTGAACAAGGCCTGTCCAAAAGATATTTTTCCCACACCATTCATCGACCATATAATTGATGAATGTGTAGGTTGTGAGGCGTTCTCTTTCATGGATAGCTTTTCAGGATATAATCAAATACAAATCAAACACGAGGACCAGCACAAAACAACATTCATTTGTCCATGGGGTACATTCGCGTATCGTAAGATGCCCTTTGGTCTCAAAAATGTTGGTGCAACCTTTTAGCAGGCCATGTCTTTTTCTTTCCATGACCTCAAGCATATAGTCGAGGCCTATTAGATGATTTAGCATCTTGATCTCACAAGAGAACGGATCATCCCACACACCTCTGAATTATATTTGAGCATTGTCACTACTTCTAGATTCACTTGAATCCAAACAAGTGTAGCTTTTGTGTAACATCAGGATGTTTGTTAGGTTTCATAGTGTCAACAATAGGGATCATGGTCGATCCTCTCAAGGTTGAGGCAATAATTTAGTTGCCTCCCCTGCACACAATCCTTCAACTTTAGAGTCTACAGAGAAAGGTGAATTTTTTAAGATGTTTCATTGCCAGCTATGTCGAGCTCACAAAGGGCGTTATGCACTTACTGAAGAAAGAAATTCCTTTTTATTGGGATGATGTCGCTCAACGCTCTTTCGAAGCATTGAAATATTCCCTCACAACTGCCCCTCTACTTCAGCCACCTAACTATAACAAAGATTTCTTATTATACCTGGCTGCAGCAGAGTCAACCATTAGCATGGTCTTAGTTCATGAAGATGACTTGTTCTCAAAATATGTGATCTATTACCTGAGTTGAGGCCTCATAGGAATGGAACTCAATTATTCTCCTATCRAGAAACTTGCGTTGGCAACAGTCCATGCTATTCAACGGTTCCGTCATTATGTTTTGTTTTGCAAGACCATCGTCATTGCTGTTGTGAATCTGTTTTAGTACATGTTGACATGACGGGTAATAGGTGGAAATATCAGTAGATGGATAGTAGTCCTCCAAAAATTTGACTTAGATTTTATTTCAGCGAAATCCAAAAAGTCACTGGTCTTCGCAGAACTTATTTCGGAACTTCCGGTTGAGCCAAGTGATGTTGTGCCCAAAGAGTCGCCTATCAGGGGAGATATGTTTTGGATCACATCTTTGGATCCCTGGTATAGAGATATACTTATCTATATCCAAAATTTGAAGTGCCCCACCTCTGCTTCTCGTGATGGGCATCGATGTATATTCCATCAGGATAAGAATTATCTCATACTCGATGATACGTTGTATCGAAGAGGTGTAGACTGCATCCTGTGTCGATGTCTCACTCACGAAGAAGCAATTATCATGCTTAGCAATTTCCATACCAGAGCATGTGGCGGTCATTTGTCTAGGTTGGGAACAACCCAAAATATTTTATGAGTAGGTTACTTATGGCCGACACTAATCAAAGATTGTATCGAATCAGTCAAGAAGTGCCACCCATGCTAGATCTTCTCTCGAAAGATGAGGGCACATCCCGCTCCCATGTTTCCTGTCATGTAGTTGGTCCCTTCACCAAGTGGGGGATTGATTACACTACATGAAACCCTCCTTTAGCAAGGAGGCACCGTTATATCATTGTAGCCATAGACTACTTCATGAAGTGGGTCGAAGCTATGCCAACGTTTAAAGATGATGGAGAGACTGCGGCTCTCTTTTTATTCAACTAGATAATAGCAAGGTTCGGCGTATCGAGGGAGATTGTCACTGACCATGGCAGTCACTTTCATAACCAGATGATGACCGAGTTAACATCAAATCTTGGGTTGTGGAAAGAACATTCGTCACCCTACTACCCCCAAGAAAATGGTTAGGTGGAAGCTGTAAATAAATCTCTTAAGACCATCCTATAGCGAACGATCAACTCAGCCAAGTCAAATTGGCATTTGATGTTATACTCGGCATTATGGGCTTACTGAACATATGTTAAGACTACAACCATTTTCTCACCTTTTCAACTCATTTATAGGCTGGAAGCAGTCTTGCCTATCGAATGTCAGATCGCGTCCCTAAAGTTGGCAGTACAATTATGGCCAGATACTTCTCCACTTGAAGAACGGTTATTATACCTTGAGTGGCTCAATGAGCAGCGTTATGATGCAGCCCTGGCCAACGAGGCTCACAAACATAAAGTCAAGTTTCAGTATGATAGGTCCGTTCGTCCTTGGATTTTCTCTGAAGGCGACCTTGTCCTGGTCTATGACAAAGATAAGGACCCCCTGGGGGCAGGAAAATTCAAACCCATGTGGTTCAGACCTTTCATCATAAAAGAGGTTCTAAAAAGGGGCACTTATTTTCTGGTTGAATTTGAGGGAAATGCTTTGGCAGAGCCTAGAAATGGGCTCTACCTCAAGAAGTATCACTCATAGGTAGGTCACCATGGGTAACTTTTTGTAACATATGTATAGTCTTTGTACTATTAGTTTCTAATTTATTTTAGTATTATGGACGTGCCATTTTTTATGTTATCTTTCGTCACTATGGCAGATGTCAAGTGAATCTGAGATGTTCATTGGATACACAGACAGTGCTAGCCCGCACACTCAGAGGCTTGCCTTTGTAGATTGGGTAATTTTTACACCTCGATGCCAATTATTATCTTCCGGAGGTATATGCTTAGGTGACACCACAAACAATGTCGGCGAGTATAGTGCAGTTATTGAGTTTCTTTGTGACGCCCTGTCATTTGGTATCTCTCATCTCTGGGTCTATCTAGATGCTCAGTTGGTTGTGTCTCAGTTAAATAGATTCTACCGTGTTCATGATCCAAATTTACACCGACGATTCCTTAGGGTACGTCTCTTAGAACGAAGCTTTGATTATATTACATATTTTCATGTTCCTAGGAGGTTAAACCAAATTACAGATACTCTAGCTAATCAAATTTTAGATTGGCATCTCGCACACATATGAAAGGACATACACATAAACATGTAAATACATTTTTAAAGACAAATATGATCCATAAGACACAAAAAGACATAAAAGTCCATATATAATATCATAATCACTGGAGTACATAGGTGGATGCAAGGGCCTCAAAAGTATGACCAGTAACGAGTCATGGGGCTTATGCCCTCAAAAAATATATACAAGTAGTGCTCTTAGCATGTGAAAAGTTTAGACTAACTAAGGTTAGGGCCTATAGGCCTTGTTGTACTGATCAACAACGTTTTCCAAACGTCGAAACATCGGACCCACGTCCGTGGTGCCCCCACTACATGAGGCTACATAGATGGTGGCAGATCCTCAATCTCTTCCATAGGGACCGTGTGGGTGCGAAAGGTAAAGTTTTTCTCGACTCGTCTCAACACCCTCTTAGCCTCCCCGACTGGAAGCTCTCCTGCTGCTGTTGGTCCCCCTGCAATGGCAGGTGCGGCCCCTGGCCGAGGATGATGCTTGTTCCTTGCATAGTCTGCAGGTCGCACTGGTCCCACATATGCACACAACAGACACATATCCGTCAAATACTTTGGTATAAAAAAAAATGATATATAAAAAAAAACAACATAAAAATTACATATGTTTCACAAAAAAAAAACCAACAACAAAACAATGATGTAAACTTACCCATCTCTCCTCACTCCTCACCAGGAGGTAATGGTATCTCAGGATTTCTCAATAAATCAATCCCAACATAAGGGTAATCCTCTATGACTGGGATCTATCGCGACAACCAAGCGAAGAAATTATCATCAAAGGACTCATTGGTCCTTCCACCACCCTGTCGTGGCAGTAACACTGCCCATCTACAAACCATAGGAAGAGAGGCATGTTGTCCTCATACCACCACTCGAGGACTGAAGCTCAGAACTCTTTCAAAGAAGAAAGAGCATAGAATTGTCACAAACCCGAAGTTCCTCTGTGTCCGCGACCGACAATCTATCAGTTTCCTCTTCATACAATCTAGCAGTGTAGTGCTCCAGTCAAATATTTGTGCATTTAAACATTGGACTGCACAGTTCATCTATGCATAGGATGCCTGATGTAGAGCCACAGAACCAGTCATCTGCCCAATAAGCAACACAATCTCCTGTAGCAATAATTCAGTGATCTTGCTTATGGGCACCTGCGAGCTCGATCGGTATGTACTAGCCTCACAATAAAGTCCTATCAATTCTGATATGTTATGAGGTCCCGAAGGAAATGTCTAGAATTTGACTGGTTCCCCTCTCCTAGAGAGGCCATTCAAAAAATATATGTCCTCTGTTGTAGGCACCAGTGACTGCCCCTCTAAAATAAAGGCCTTTGCATCAAGATTCCAATAATCAACCAAGAAATTCAGTAGCCTAGGTTGTGCCCACATAAAAAGACATACGAAGAACTTCAGCAACCCACATTGCATTAACGCAGCCACAACATTGGGGTCTTCCCCAACCAACTCACTAACCTCCTCATGCTCTCTTTCCCTCCAGTGAACATACATCCTGCAAAACACCAAGTTCAGGAGGGTTAACCCTTTTTTTTTTTTTTCATTCAATAAGGGGGTCCACGCAGGCTGTAATGATCATAGTCACGTGTACATGCGTGCAGTTTTTACTCTGACTGAATGTACACACGGCCTGTCATAAGACATCCCACGTGGACCTAGGGCCAACCTTTTGAAGGTCAACACCCCCCCAAAACTTGAAACCCAAAGCATAAATAAAGATTTAAATTTCAAGAGGAGAGAGTTTATACTTACTTGGTCCAAACAGATGGTCGTTTCATCCACTGTAGCTCCTGGAATCACCACTTTTATCAAAGGGGTTTTTTTTCTCCAGAGTCAATTTCCAAATCAACAATGGTGATAATGAGCTCTTAGCTTCTCTTTATAGACTTTTTGGCCTCTTTTTGTCACTTTTTTCCCCCCCTTATCATTTTCTTCAAACCAAAAACCATTTAGAGTGATTCAGGAGTTGCATTGGAAGGGTATGATCGGGTATCAGGACATTTTTTTGGAATTTTGGGTAACTTTTGATGGTTCGTGGAAAAAATCTCAGATGATCAACTTGAGCATGTAGGTTAGGTTTCCACCCTGACTTTTGTATCTCGTTGTCTTTATCCTTTTTCCATAGGATCAATCCCATTAGGTTGCAACAAAGAACCATCATTGCTTCTTTAGAAGAGTCACGAGTTGGTGGTATATCTTACCAGAACATGGATGTCCTAGGTAGATCCTAGTTGCATTATGGTGTCCATGCTGTCTCTAATGAATGTAGGCTCAGGAGTTCATGTTGTTTTTCTTGATTATGAGTTTGAGACTCATTTGCATGATTCCTTTTCACTCTTGACCTCACCCTTGGGACTCCCAAAATACATAATGGGTCTTCTTTTAAGCGATCTTGTGGCCTTTCACGCTCGTTAAACTAAAATTTGAAGCCACGTCTGTCCGACGATAGTTTACCGTATTTTCAGTCCATACGGTCAACTGTACGAACAAAGGTATACTATAAGGAACTTCATTTCTCTAGAAGAGTACTCTCAGGTATCATTTTAACCCTTTTTTGGGCCTGAGGGACTAAATTTACGAAAAAGGAACCCCCACGAAGTCCATAGTTAAGCTCTTTTCAAACTCTCTAAAATTGAAAAGATCATCGAGTGACCTTATTCTTTCACACTCGTTAAAATGGTCCAAAAGAACATTCCTGACAGAGTCCATAGTTAATCTTTTTTTAGACTCCTTAAAAATGAAAAAATGGTCGAGTGATCTTGTCTTTATCACACTCATTAAAATGGTTTTGAATAGACGTCTTTTCGGTGCTATTTTACCCATTTTTCAAACCGACTAGACTACCTTTGAAAAAGGTACCCCAGTGGAGTCTCCTTTTATGTTTTTTCATGCTCTCTAAATATGAAAAGCCACCGAGCTTACCTTCTTTGGGCTCGTTAAACTCACATTGAAGGACGTTACCATTGTGTGTTTCATTAATCACATTTTCATACCCGCATCTTTGGCCTAATGCTGGCTCCATGTTGCTCTCAACTGAACCATATAAAGTGTTAGAAAAATAGGACCGCAGAGCAATAAAATAAAACAAATGCAGAAACAAAACACAGAAGATACGCAATACAAGAGAGACATAGATTTACGTGGTTCACCCAGTGTGGGCTACGTCCACCAGAGAAATTGCCAGGTCCTTTCTTTATTATTATCCAGCAAAATGAAGGGATACAACCTACAACAAAACCCACTGTAACTTCCTCTTATTTCTCTCACAGTCTCCTCTCTCAGAATACAATACTCACAAACCTACATAGCCGCAATACATTTCCCTCATAAAAGAGGGTTGTCTTCTAGGGCAAGAAACCCTAACATAATCTCTATCGTTAGATCTGCGACCTTATAATGAACGGTCCAGATTTACAATGAAATTACAATATACTTTTACAAGGAAATTTTTGCTTCGGGGGCTTCGCCCTCGAACCCCCTCTAGGGGCCAGCTTGCCCCCAGACCCCCCAGCAAGGGGGATATCCCCCCCGAACCCCGCAGAGGGGGTATGCCCCCTCTACACTCCCTCACGTGGAAGAGTGTACATACTTCTGGGCTGTAAATACTTCATGGGGTATAAACATGACTGAAATTAAAAGACCTCTAAATCAAGAAGATAATCAGGCTCCACAATCAACAATCTCCCACTTGGAGACTGATCTCAACAACTCCACCAGTGCTGTATATGTTGTACTCTGAACCTTCTTGGACCTGGCAAATTTCTCATCTTCATATTCATTCTTGAATACCAACTGAAACTGAGCAGGAACTTAGTTTCTCCTTGGTTACTCCCTTTGTTAACATGTCTGCAGGATTCTGGCTAGTGTGTATCTTTTCCAGCTTCAATTGTCCATCTTCCAAGGAGGATCGTATGAAGTGGTACCTCAACTGCATATGCTTAGTCTTCGAATGGAAGGCTGAGTTCTTTGCAAGGTGAATGGAACTCTGACTATCACAGTACAACCTGTTGTTCTCCTGCTTCTTTCCCAATTCCTCCATAAACCTTTGTAACCAAATCATCTCTTTACTAGCCTCTGTAGAAACAACATACTCTACCTCTATTGTTGAAAGTGCAACAACCTTTTGCAGTTTCGAAATCCAACTTACTGTTGTTCCACCTATAGTAAAAACATACCCTGTGGTGCTCCTCCTGCTGTCTTTATCACCTGCCATATCTGAATCAACATATCCCTATAGAAAAGTGTCTGAACCTCCAAAACATAATGCATGTGTAGTAGTACCTCTCAAATACCTAAGAATCCACTTTACTGCCTCCCAATTTTCTTTACCTAGATTGTTCATATACCTGCTCACAACTCCCACTGCATGTGCAATATTTGGTCTTGTGCAAAACATTGCATACATCAAGCTGCCAACTGCTGATGAATATGGGGCCCTGGACATGTATTTTATCTCCTCCTGTGTCTTGGGACACATTTCCTTAGTTAATTTGAAATGGTTGGCCAAAGGTGTACTAACTAGTTTTGCATTCTGCATTCTAGACCTCCCCAACACCTTCTCTGTGTACTCACCCTAATAGAATGCCAGTTTGCGATTTTTCCTG
>JASDQU010736148.1:0-42832 GCA_032191745.1 Picea mariana | reverse complement strand
TTAGTACTTCAATCCGATTTATAAAACAAAATACATTCCCCCATCAATCTTACATGATGGCTCAACCTTTGATCATTAAAAACATTCATAATTCAAAAATTCTTGTCAGATATTACATTAATACATTGGTCTTTTGAAATTCAAAATGTTTCAAAACATGCACTAGTACGCCCAACTGTCTTCCATGCTCGTTCTTTGCTGGCGATGCTCCTACATCAAATTAGCTTGGAGAATAGTGACATGACAATTTTATTTATTTTTCTTATCGTAGATATAGCTATGTTCTATGAGTTGGTTTTTCATTTGTAGTCTTTCATTTTTAAATCTTGAATCACATAGTCATTTTTTATTTTTTGGGTATGCATCAAGTACCAGAATTGGCATGAAAATAGTGACCATTTCTAATATCGTACAACCCTAATTTTTTATGTGTTCATTGATTATGTAATGCATTTTTTTTCAGTATTCTTGTTAGTGAATTTTTTTTTTACATCTGATAATCATATAGGATTAAACTTTTGAGTAAATTGGTGTGTTGTTGTTGGATTACTGAGAGGGGGGGTGAATCAGTAATAGAGAAATTTAATCCTTTTTAACCATAAAATGCAGGTGTTATATCAATGTAGCATTATCATCCAATAGTTTCAGAGTAAACAAACAATGAAAAAATGAGCAATCATACACATAGACAGTACACCAGTGTTTTTACGTGGAAACCCAAAGAGGGAGAAAACCACATAATGTTTTTTTTTCTATTTCTTTAAGAATCACATTCATTGGAAGCACCAACTTCCTTTGTTTTCCAGCTGCAACTGAAAAGAGGCTGCAACCCCCTAGCTTCTCAGGATACAACCCGAGGGAAGCTCCAACTCCCCAATTCTATGGCTACAACTAGAAGGAGGCTACAACCCCCTATGTTCTTCAGCTACAACCGAAATGTGCCTACAACCACCTGTCCTTACCCTATCCAACCACCCTGAAATATAAGTAGAATGATGGAACCACTATTACACTATCACTGTGAGATATACTGATGTAAACCTATACCAATCAAACTACACAAAACAACCTGCAAAAACATGTACCAATAACCTATGCCAACATGTACCATACATCAACTTGTACCTCAACTTATACCATAAACAAGTGCATCAACCATGCACCAAACCTATACAAATAACCAACCATCGACATGTACCATAAACAAGTGCATCAACCATGCACCAACCTATACTTCAACCTATACCATCAACGATTGTAACAACCATGCACCAAATATGTACCAATCATGCATCAAATACACATAAACTATGACTCATCAAGATGTACCAACATCATCAACTATACATCTCATGTATGTGCCAACTCATCAACTACTTGTCTCAACCATGTACCCAACATGTACCTCAACCAAAATACCTCATCAATTTCATCATCCAAATCCGATTTGTAACTCTGTAAAAGACCTAGTGTATATAATCACATACCTACAAACCTTCCTTAACTTTAACAACAAGAGACTAGAATTTTCATCAAACTTTACATGAGTCTCACATGACTAATTTTGGATTAGTCAACAACCCTAACTTGAAATAATCATAAATATGTACTTGTAATGAACAAAGATCTGAAAATAGTACATGATGTTCTTCAGTTTCTTTAATGCAATTCATCCAAGTTTCACTGCTTGGAACCTCTCAGAAAAGGAGTTATAGCAAAGATTACATACCTTGTTGAATTCTGGATTATTCTAGAGAGAGAAATTGTAGAGCGTGTGCAACACATAATATTTGATTTATGGATCTGAAAATGGTACACAACATACTAAAAACTATACTCTAACTAATACATTTGGTCTTA
Source organism: Picea mariana (assembly GCA_032191745.1). Taxonomy (NCBI): domain Eukaryota; kingdom Viridiplantae; phylum Streptophyta; class Pinopsida; order Pinales; family Pinaceae; genus Picea; species Picea mariana. Next base: position 40,972 of record JASDQU010736148.1, on the reverse strand, counting down.
CTGAATTTGGATCTTTTATGAAGACGTTATGACGTTTTTAACCGAAACAGATGTTTTAGACTAGTTTCAGGACTAGCCCAAAACCCTATTTTCCATGGAGTGTAACTCCAAAAATACAATGACCAACAAGCTGAAATTTTTATCACAACTACTTGGATATGTTTCCTCAATGGCCTCCATATTTTGTGGTGCGAATCATTCTAGAAAAAAAATTATTGTGAAAATGGTGAGATGACATGTAAATAACATACCTTAGAAAGAATCATCAAAAGAATTTATCCTCCCTTGAATTTCATCCTTCTTTATTTCACATTCCCTTTGAAATTCGCCTTAGATACCCTTTGGTTACCTCAGTCACTTTTATATATTCAATATTCTCAAGTGTTATTAAAATGACAAACCCTTGCCTCTTATTTATACTTTTATGTAGCTTCCTCAAGGGGTTACCTTCTAACCATATTAAACCACTTTCCTTATTTTAGGGCTAACCCACTTCTAACCACTTGTCCACTTAGTAATTTATCCATTAACTTTATTAATTAATTAATTTATTTTGTATCCACATTGACTTATAGTACACTCATCACTTCACTTTATTATTTAAATAATTTCTTATTTGCAACCACTTTGACTACTTTGACCTTTTGGGGATTCTAGATGACTCAAGAGGGTTCTCCAACTTCACATGGCCATAAATTTCTAACCATGAGGTGTTATGTGACGTTCCACATACCACCAGAAATGGAATGACATGTATCCAACTACAATAATCTTACCTTAAAATACATTAAAACTCATACCATTATACATCAAACAAACTTGGGTCCATTACCCAAACCTTTGTGCTACCAAAATTTGCTACCAAACTTTCTTCAAGGGTTGACATCAATGAAAACCAACCCAAGTAATAAAAAATATCCCCCTTTGGCATTGATGGCAACACTCTAATGCAATACTGAAGTCATATCACTCATGCTCCCCTTGTGACCATTGCTCCCCCAGGAACCATGCCTTTGTGCTCTTTCTCCAAGCATTTACCTTTTCATCTAATAAATCTGTCCCCCTTTGTCATCAATGGAAAAGGTATATTTCCATCTAGGGCTTCTCTCCCTGACTGAAATCTTCTTGAAACTGATCTCCCAACATGAACTGTCCTTTTTATGGTGCTTCCTCATGTAAATCTAAGACATATAAGATAAGAATTTAAAAGAATTCATTTTGGAGTACAAATTACTCTGAGTCTTTCACAAGGATACTCAAAGGCTTCCCTTGGAAGAAATTTTGTAAATATGTCTGCCACTTGTTCTTTTGTGCCCACATATTCAACTCTGATGTTCTTGTATGCAACCTATTCCCATAGAAAGTGATACTTTATTGGAATGTGCTTCATCTTGTAGTGCATCACCGGGTTCTTTGAGATACTGATGGTGCTTGTATTATCACAATAGATTGGAATGGGCTCATCATACTCAACCTGTATATCTATCAAATTTGGTTTCATCCATAGAACTTGCGTACAACATCCTACTGCTAAAATATACTCTGCTTTGCCTGTAGATAAATATATCGATGATTGTTTCTTGCTTAGCAAAGATACTAAACACTCACCCAAGTAAAATGTTGTTGCACTGGTGCTTCGTCGATCATGAATGCAACTTGCCCAATTTGCATCTGTGTAGCCAATAAGTGATAGTTCCTTTCCTTTTGGATACTGTAATACAAACTCTTATGTTCCTTTGAGATATTTGAAAATCCTCTTCACTTCTAATGCATTTGATTCCTTTGGTTCTTCTTGAAATCATGCCACATGTCCAACTACTTGCACTACATTTGGTTTGGATGTTGTCACATATAGTAAGCTAATAATAATTGACCGGTATTTCCTCCGGTCTGTAGAATTTGAATCATCATTTTTTCTCAACTTGCAACTGGTTTGCATAAGAGTGGTAACTAGTTTGCAATCTTCCATTCTGAACCTCTTTAGCATTTCTCTAATATAGTTAGTTTGAGAAATAAAAATTCCTTGGATTCTTTGATGTATCTAAAGACCCAGAAATAAGGATAGTTCTCCGAGTAATGAAATTTCAAATACATTATGCATATCCTTTGTAAATTTTTGGCTTAAACTGTCATCAGTACTTCCAAAAATAATGTCATCAACATACACTTCAATTAATAAAATACTATCTTGAGTTACCTTGATGTAGAGGTTGTTGTCTGCACTTCTTTTTCTAAACCCTTTCTGATGTAGATATTTATCCAATCTAGAGTACCATGCTCTAGGAGCCTGTTTTAGCCATACAAGGCCTTCTTCAATTTACACACATAATCTATGTTCTCTGAAAACTAAAATCCTTCTGGTTGTTCAATGTAGACTTCTTCTTCAAGTTCCCTGTTCAGAAAAGCGATTTCATGTCCATATGATACACTTTATTATTCTTGGAGCATGCATAAGCTAAAAACAATTAGATTGTTTCCATTCTAGAAACTGGGGAAAATATCTCTTCAAAGTCGATCCCTTCAACTTGTGCATATCCTTTACATACCAATCTAGGTTTTTTCCTTGTAACCTGTCCATATTCATTCAATTTATTTCTGAAAACCCACTTTGAGCCAATCACATTCTTATTCTTTTGTCTTGGAACCAATTCCCAAGTGTCTTTATTCTCTATTTGATCCAATTCTTCATCCATGGCCTTATTCCAAAATTCATCCTTGTTGGCCTCTTCAAAACTGCTTGGTTCAATCGTATATAAGAGTGATAGGTGTGTTTGTTCTAGTGAATGGGTTATTCCTCTAGTCTCAACTCCCACATCTTTGTTTATGATAATCTAATCTGATGGATGATTCTTATGTACTCGTTTTCTAGGTTTCTTTGGAGGCACTTGTTGAACTTCCTCTTCTACTTATGTCTGATCTTATTCATATTCCCCTTCTACTTCTTCTTCATCTTTTGCTTCTTCTTCGTAAAGTTCTTCCACTGACTCATTTTCTTCTTCTTTTAATTCTTGTCTACCTGTTTCATCAATTGTTACTTTGATTCTTTCCACAACTTTGTTTAACCTCATATTGTAACACTTGTATTCTTTCCTTGTACTTGAGTAACCAACAAGTACTCTTTTGTCCACATGAGAGTCAAACTTTCCCATTCTTCCATATTCTCTTTTGATGTAGCGTTTCCTTCCAAATACTCTGAAGTGCTTCACATTTGTTGGTATTCCTTTCCATAGCTCGTAGGGACTTTTGTCATTGTTGTTTCTAAGCATTACTCTATCTTGAATGTGAAATTTTTTATGCACTGCATGTGTCCAAAAAATATCTATCAATTTGGAATCCATTAGCATTGTTCAAGACATTTCCTATGTAATTAACATATGTAATGGTCGTTTGTATATGCACCACTCTCTGAACCAATCTATGAATCCATGCTCTTGTCCACTGTTATATATCTGTCCAAACCAACTAAGTGTTCTTACAAATCCATCTCTGTCCATACTGTCCAAGACTCTACTGCAGAACTGTCCACAATGTTGACCCATTTATTACTATAATATCATGAAGTCTTCACTACTACAACTATCAAATTGTACTTCTGCTAACTAACGGCTCTAGATTTGTCTATTCAAACTCTGCAAGCTACTCGAAGGATGGTTCTTTGGTTTGTCAAAGCTATCAAATAGAGTCCCCCTATCTAATATTCATTCTACCTATGAGTCTCTAAGATGGATGGCTCAGAACAATTCCTACTCTGATGTGTATTCATCATCATCTTCATTGGTAGATTCATCATCTCTCTGAGCTCTGACTTCTTTCTTTCTTCCGTGGATTCATATTTCACTACAATGCCTTTGAGTACAATCTCCTAAACATGTTCCTTATTTACTTGTCCTTCTTTTCTTTCATTTATTTTCCAAACCTTTCTGTATCTAACATCTTTCTTTTTCTCTGTAGAATTTTCTTCATCTCATTTTATTTCCAATCTTGTGATCTCTGGGACCTGTTCTTTGTTCACCTGTTCTTCTTATTTTATTATCCATACTTTCTTATATGTTATATCAGTGTTCTCTTTCATGGAAGTATTGATCATTCTTCCACAATCACTAGATATGTGTCTATAGTTATGACATTTGTAACATTCAATGTTACGTGGGGCCACATAGGCATTTCTTGCTTGAACATTTTTTTTATAATCCCTGCAATTTGCAACCTTATGTCCAAAATTAGTACAATAAAAACAATGACCATAAAATAAATTTACATACCTGGGAGTGAATGATCTTCTTTGTGGTGTAGTCCTTCTGAATTTCTTCCTTGACTGATCATGATCATGACTGAATCTTTTTTGTGGCTTGAACATGGAAGGTATTATTGAAGATGTACCCTTATTAGTTTTCTTAGATTCTAGTTGACCATAATTCCTTCCTTTGAGTATTTATACATTACTCTTTCTCTTTTCTTCATTCATATTTTCTAGCAACATAGAGTGCTTCTCTTCATTCTCTACAACTAATATGGACCTTTATGTCTCTTCAACGTTCTTTTTGAGCTTGGCGATTTTACTTCTCAATGTGACAAATTCTTCTTCAAGCTTATCAACCTCTTCTTCTTTCTTTAATATCTGAGACTTCATGACTTCTTCTGTTCTTTTCACTTCTTCAAAGTAAATTTTTAATGTGATTATTTCTTCTTTAAGTACTTTCTCTTCTTGACCAAACTCTGACTCAAGCTAGTTTAGATCGTTAGTTCTTTCCTTGAGATGATCTGTCAATATCTTCTCTCTCATTTGTGCTTCTTCCTTCTGTGCTGTTATGTTGGCTTCCAAATACTATTTTTCATCTTTAATATTTTCTTCAATCTTTCTGGCTTCTTCTAGATGAGTTCTTAAGTTCTTGATGACATGTTGGGATTTTTTAAAAAATTGAGCACTTTCCTTTTGTTTCATCAATTTCTTTTTGAGTGACTTGTTTTCTTATCTTTCTTTTATTAGTTCATCTAAAGCACTGATCAATTCTTCTTCATAATCGTCTTCCTTTTCAATTAGTTTTTCAGTCTCATTGCATTCTATTTCAAGATGTCCATGGTTTTCATAATTAAAACAAAACAACATACCTTTGTTGATTGCATACTCTTCATCTTTTGAATCTATTTGACATGATGAACATATTTCTTCTTGATTTGTACCTTCATCTTCTTTGCCATTTTTTGAATCTGGGATGGGTGAAGAATATATATCATGTAAATTATCCCAAATTTCTATGGATGATGAACATTTACCAAACTTTTCTCTTACCAGATTAGGTAATCCTTCACAGATGAAATCCATTGAGATTTTTTTATTCTTCTTCAATTCCTTCTTGGCTGCAGTCTTTTCCCTTTTTGAACTATCATATCTTGTAATGACTAATATCCAAATATAATACCCTTGCTCCTGTAAAAATAATTTCATCCTTCCACTCCACATCTCATACTTTAAACCATTTTGACCATTGAACAGTGGTACTCCATTCTCATAATAGTCCATGATATCCTTCCAGTGGTTAAATTTTTCCCTGAAGGAACCTTCTTTGATACCAATTGTTGGATTACTGAAAGGGAGGGTGAATCAATAATGGAGAAATTTAATCCTTTTTAACCATAAAATGCAAGTGTTATATCAATGTAGCATTATCATCCAATAGTTTTAGAGTAAATAAATAATGAAGAAATGAGAAATCATACACATACACATACACAGTATGTTGTTTTTTTTATGTGGAAACTGAAAGTGGGAGAAAACAATGAAATGATTTTTCTTATATCTCTTTAATAATTACATTCATTGGAAGCAAGAACTTCCTTTGTTTTCCAGCTGCAACTGGAAGGGGGATCAACCCCCTAGTTTCTTAGGATACAACCTGAGGGAAGCTCCAACTCCCCAATTCTCTGGCTACAACTAGAAGAAGGATAAAACCCCCTATGTTCTCCGTCTACAACCACCTATCCTTGCCCCTTCTAACTACCCTGAAATATAAGTAGAATGATGGAACCATTGTTACACTATCATTGTGATATATATTGTTGTAAACCTGTACCAATAAACCTGCACCAAAAAACATGTAACAACCTATACCAATAACCCATCCCAACATATACCATACATCAACCTGTAACTCAACTTGTACCATAAACAAGTGCATCAACCATACACCAAACTTGTACAAATAACCTGTCATCAACCTGTACCATAAACAAGTGCATCAACCATGGACCAACCTGTACCTCAACCTGTACCATCAACGAGTGCATCAACCATGCACCAAATATGTACCAATCATGCATCAAATACACATAAACTATGACTCATCAAGATGTACCAACATCATCAACTATACACCTCATGTATGTGCCAACTCATCAACTACTTGTCTCAACCATGTACCCAACATGTACCTCAAACAAAATCCCTCATCAATTTCATCATCCAAATATGATTTGTAACTTTATAATAGACGCGGTGTATATGATAACATACCTGAAAACCTTCCTTAACTTTAACAACAAGACACTAGCATTTTCATCAAAGTTTACCTTAGTCTCACATGACTAATTTTGGATTAGTCAACAACCCTAACTTGAAATAATCATAACTATGTTACTGTAATGAATAAATATATGAAAATAGTACAAAATGTTCTTCAGTGTCTTTTATGCAATTCCTCCATGTTTCACCACTTGGAACCTCTCAGAAAAGGAGCTATAGCAAAAATGGCATACCTTGTTGAATTTTGGCTTATTCTAGAGAGAAAACTTGTAGAGCATGCCCCGCACAAAATATTTGTTGTATGGATATGAAAATGGTACACATAATACTAATGCCTGCACTCTAACCAATACTATTTTTCTTACTGAATTTGGATATGTTGTGAACACGTTATGACATTTTTACCTGAAACACTTGTTCTAGACTAGTTTTGGGACTAGCCAAAAACCCTATTTTCCACAAAGTGTAACTCCAAAAATACAACAACCCACAAGCTAAAATTTTTATCACATATTCTTGGATATGTTTCCTCAAAGGCCTCCATATTTTTTAGTTTGACTCATTCTAGAATTATTTTTTTGCGAAAATGGTGAGATGACCTATAAATAACATACCTTAGAAAGAATCATCAAAATAATTTATCCTCCCTTGAATTTCAACCTTCTTTACTTCACATTCCCTCTGAAATTCTCCTTAGATATCCTTTGGTTACCTCAATCACTTGTAGATATTAAATATGCTAAAGTGTGATTAAAATGAGAGACCCTTGCCTCTTATTTATACTTTTATGTAGCTTCCTCAAGTGGTTACCTTAAAACCATCTTAAACTGCTTTCCTTATTTTAGGGCTAACCCACTTCTAACCACTTGTCCACTTAGTAATTTCTCCATTAAATTTATTATTTAAATAATTTATTTTGTATCCACTTTGACTTATAGTACACTCATCACTTCACTTTATTATTTAAATAATTTCTTCTTTGCAACCAATTTGACTATTTTGACCTTTTGGGGCTTCTAGATGACTCATGAGGGTTCTCCAACTTCACATGGCCATAACTCTCTAACCGTAAAGAGTTATGTGATATTCCACATATCATCGGAAATGGCATGACATGTATTATCCATATATAATAGTATTACTTTAAAATATATTAAAACTCATACCACTATACATCAAACAAACTTGGTTCCATTACCCAGACCTTTGTGCTACCAGAATTCTCTACCAGACTTTCTTCAGGGGTTGACATCAATGACAACCAACCCAAATAATCAACAATTGTTTGTTGTCTTTAGGATATTAGATTAATTTTGGATTGTTGATAATTATTTTGGACTAAGGGATTGTTGTTTGTTGTTTGATTTTGTGAAAAGTAAATCACTTTTCTCTCATGTAGATAGTTTTCATCAAAAGAAACGATTTTCATTGGTTGCATCTTCATATTTCAAATTTATTTGGGTTTTTAAGAGTCAAAACACCATTTATACCACTTGCATATTCTTATACTAATCAACAACCAATTAAAAGAAAGTGTTGAATTTAAAATCTATTAGACAATTTTTGTTTTAGTAAATTAACATAGTTACGACTTAGGGACTTGGCCTAGGTGTTATAGCACAAAACACCACACCTATTCATTTTTGTTATGGTCTAACCCTTTCCCTCGGCTTGCTAAACAAATTCGCAACTTGCCTCATCCAAATTATCTAAAAAACATGTCTTTTTCACATATTTGTGGGATCCTTTGATGAAACACGTAGACATCCACGACTTGTCAGTTTGAAACCCGTGGATTCCCTAAACAATAATGAAAAATAAAATAATTCCAAGTTTTCAGGTGAGTTTTTCAGTTGGAATCATTTCCAAACGTCCCTGTGCCCATACAAAATGGATTTTGACTTCCCTAACCCCTTGGGGAATATATAAAACCAACATTGAGGGATAGAATGAGGAGAGAAGTCCTTTGGTTCAAGGTTATAATGTTTAAATCTAGCAACATTCCCTATTACTTTCATCCTCTAAGTGGAATCCCCCATGATGGAAACTCCTTTTCCAGATTTTCATCCTTATTATATAGTTATAAGGTGTCTCCTTATCCTTGTTCAACTATCCAAGGAAGAGCCTCATTGCTAAGTAGATGCTTGAAGGATCTGTGGAGGAACTCGAGAAGTTGGCTTTGAAGTAGTGCCAGAAGCAAGTCAGTTTGTAACTAACTTTGATAATTGGTGTTAATAAAAGAGTTGCCTTTCCCTCCAATTGTGTTTTCATTGAAATATTGCATGTGATCACTTTTCATACTTGCTTTGTATATAACACATGATATATATGCTACTTGATTACGTAACTACCTAGTTGTATCATTTGTCTTTATTTCATTTTGTAGGATTGTTTCGATAAAGGTTAGGAGAACTTCAAAAAGAAGGAATGAGGATCGACATCGAATGAATGGTTTAAGGTGCACACTTTCTCCTTCTTTCTTTCCCTACTCTCTCCCAGCGAAAGTTAGTTATTTTTCAGTTTGCACATTTGTTTGTGAGGGAATATTTCAGTCTTCTCAATCTAGTCTTGATCTATTGTGACTTGAGCCAAAGTCATAGGGGAAATATCCTATCAACAATAGGATCAGATATTTAACTCTCCAAGGCCATAAAATTGAAACTACAAATTCTCTAGAGAATGTTTAAATGTATTAGTAGCAAGAAGAACTTTTCGGGAAACCACCTCTAACAAAGTTGTCAAGAACGAGGTTGCACTAGAGAAAGTGGGGTGATATCCTGTCTCTTCTTGTTTTATATTCTGTTGGAATACTACTTGTGCATGGGTTTTAGAAGTGTTAAGGCTCACTAGATGGAATCACTTCTCAAATATTTAGGATTTGTTTCTCTATCCATATCTATGGTCCAAACCCATGATTTTTCTTCCTTATCACTAATTGTGAAGTCATATCCATAGTGACATTTATTAGGGAATCACATAGTTGCTTACGAGTAGAAAGTACCTGGGGTACTTGAGGCATAAATCAAATCCCTATTTTAGTTCCCTTAGAGGGTTCCTATCTTCACAAGGGTAATTTCTCCTGTAATGACTATTACATATGGGTTACCATAGTTGTCTCTCGTAGATTTGCTAGCCAAATCGTGGGGACTTGACATCCCCCAAGAGTTATTTTTTAGAAGGCCTCTTTGTCCAAATGTTTTCCTATTGATATCCTAGATTTGGTAGGAGTGTGCTCTGTGGTTTTAGTGTCTATTTAGCCATAGGATATTTGTTTCTTAGATAAAACATAGTTTTTCACTATGGTTAATGAATCTCTTTGTCATTCACATAGATAATGAGGAATTTCTCCTAAGTGGGAAGATACACCTTCTATTAGGTGGAGGGTATTGTCCATAATGCATGACATCAACTTGGTATCCTTACAAATACACTCAGTAGATTCAAAGCAGAGTGATCATGTATAGATCGAAGTGGTTGATGAAAGTCCTCTACAAACATTTAACCCCACTTTCACTAGGCCTTTTCCCCATGTTATTATTGGTGATCCTTTTTCATATTTCAGTCATTCTCATATTATGTCAAGAATGAGTGGTTCATATAGCATGGGAGGAGTCATTCCTTCATCACCTAGAAAAATATGAAGAATCTCTTTGACATCCTTCTTTTCATCGATTAGTGGAATAACTTATTTCACCACCATGCCTAATACATTTGGTTTCTCCATGTGGGGAACTTCATCGGTTATGTATTTTCCTTCTGCAGATTTCCCTAGTGTTAGTTTTCCCACTGTTTCCATTCCATTTCCTACATCTATATTTTTTTTTGGTGGGGGGGAGGGCTTGGTTTTAATGCTGGAGGTACATTTCCTTCTACCTCTAATATCCTTATAGGTGTCCCAAAAACAACCAATGTTGGTTTCCCATTTGATTGCAATACCGATTTTGGGTTTGTTCCTACTCATGTAGTGTCTTTCCTAGTGTTGGGGGAAGTAATGTATCTCGAGGCTCATATGTACCTAGGGGAAATTATGTCTTTGAGGGTCATAATACCTCTGAGGGTAGTAATATAAGGGGACTACAAGGTCCATCAAGGTCAAAAGCCACATATTCTTTGACCCAAATCAATTTGTCAATACACCATTGCCTTTATTAGCAATGTTATATCTTATATATTTTTCATGATTGACCAATGATCCCATTCAACACCAACCCTCATGGATGACAATTCCCTCAAATTTTTGATTTGATATTCCAAAATTTTATGGTAAAACTAGAGAAGACCCTTCCATGCATGTCATGATGTACCTCTTATGGTTTTCTTTGAACTCATTAGTAGATGATACCATACAATTGAGGCTCTTATAGAGAACCTTTAAGCATAGCACAACCAAATAGTACATTTATATGGATTGGATCATTATATTATTTTTCATATATCTTGATGCTTTCAAAGGGGGAAAAATTTGGAGGAATTATCTTGCAAGTTCATTTTAATGGAAAGTTTCGGTTTGGAAAATTCTTCTTTGAAACCTTCCAGATCCATTTTCAGGAATCAGATGACACTTTTTGGGGTCAAATATTTGTCAAATTTAGATTGGATTCATTGATTCTTTTCCAACAATGTAAAATTTGCATCAATTAGAACTCATATGAAAACACTATTATTCCTGCAAGTTGATATACCATGTTGACCACCATGGTATGCGTGGATGCCACATCAACCCCCATTATTGATGCATATGGGACTAACCATGTATGGATATGGTAAGTGGTCAATATTAAGATTCTCCCAATATGGAATCTCATAAAATATATATTTTCTTTACATCCCAATGGGAATTTTCTCAACATAGTTATAAAAAAAAATTAGGATCGTTGAACATAGGTTCCCCATTTTAATCAAGTAATTCTACCATTTTCTTCCCATTCTAAGTGTCATATTCCATAATACAATTTTTCAATTTGATTATTTCTTTTCTATGGGTTCTCTTTGGTTTACCATTGAAAGAACACGAAACTCTTCTATAGGGGTGGTATTATAGGAGTAATACCCTCAAGTAGTCGTGTTGAGCCCTTCATTTTGTTTATTAGAAGTTCCACAAGCAATACTATAGTCCCAATTTTGGATAGCAAGTTGCACAAGACACAAAGGAGTTGGATAGCAGAGAAAGCGAGGAAACAGAAACCGGTTGGAAAGAAGGACATCGCAACACCAGCAAGGAGAAAGAAATTACAACAAAACAATAACAAGAATGCATGTGAAGTCTCAAACGAGGAAATCCCAATTAGTTTATATATATGAGATGTATATGATTGTAAAGGGTTAGATGGGATTATCATTCACTCCATTTTAGGTTCTATTATTGTAATATCCATCCGGGGAAGAGGGTATATAGAACTCTGAGGAGTGAGTTCGGAGACAGAAAATATTGTAACAGAGTAATGACTGTATCTGTTGGATTGTATCTGAGAAACCCTTTTGATGATAATATATGGAAGGACCTACAATTTTGAAATATATTGTGTAATTATCTGTCTATGTCTATGAATTTTCATGTTAATTTACTTCTTTACGTATGATAAGATCAATATGTTATAGTTGTTTGCAAATGTTTTCGCAACTTTGTTGTATTTATTATTAGTTATGAATGGGTTCAACTCTGCTACTTGTTAGTTCACCTTGCGCAATACTATGGTGAGTCTTGAAGATTCTAGATATCTACCTAAGTATTCTCCTTTCCCTTCCCTATATTCTTGTTTTGGTTTCACTTCGGCTAAGACTTCTTCTCTCCAGAGAAGATGAAAATTCCAATGCTCTAGACTACTCAGTACCTTTTGTTGGAAACCTAAGAAGGACCTTGGTCTAATCAACTTTGCACCAACAAAATGGTTCCATTTCTGGGACCTTCATTAAAAGGGAACCTGTAGGGATAATGCTTCCATGGATTCACTGATTCGATATTCACCAGTGGTGGGATAAAAATTGGGATGCCTTCATATGGAAAGAAGCGGAGCTATGAGGAAAATCTTTGAAAAATACATGAGAGTTTTTATTTTACTCAGAAAGATCGAGTGACCACTACGAGATATTTTGGGTTAAGTTTCTAAAAAAACTATTCCACTAGATAGATAGGCTCCAAGAAGATCTAAAATTCCAAGAACGAGTCAAGAAGACCTGTGCTTGGGATACAAAAAATATTTCAGCACTTCATCGGCTGGATCGTCCTGTAGTGTGAGCGGCTGGGTCAATACAACATTGGAATGATACATTATTGAATTTGCATATGAGAACCATCAATATTTTTCATGGGTAAAAGCAGCTTTCAAGAAAGACGCAAGGGGAAGACTGTTGAGAGAAATCCCCCTATGGATTAAGGTTTTCTTGATGGAAGAGGGGATGTTAACTATTTCCTCGACTGATATGGAAGCCTAAACACCCTCACTTGGGTTGTGGTGAGTTTGGGGTGGAATCATGGCCTGAGAGAGGGAGAGGGTTATTTGACAAATGGGGGAAAAACAAGAAATGTACTCAAGGGATGAGAGAGCCTTGAAAAGAGCTACCATAGTTGAGAAGTGGTGGCATGGTAAGATAAAGAAAGTAGTCAAACAGTCTGAGAAGTTGCAAAAAGAATTTGGACCAGGAGAATTTGAGGAAGGACAGAAGGAAGAGTTGTGAAAGATGAGAAGATATGAACAACTGGCAAATCAAAGATTAAGTGAGAGAGAAGCACAGAGAGAAAAAAGTCCCCAAGAGGATGGAAAAGAAGAAGAAGGTGTAGAAGCATGGGAAAAGGAAGCCAACATGGAACTTGCAGAAGAAATAGAAGATTCATCCCTGATACCAGGAAATATCAGGAATCCAGCTGAAGAGACCGCTCCAGAGGATGAGAACAAGATCCCCCAGATCAAAGAAACCCACCCCGAGGCTATTGGAACCAACCCCAAATCACCCATACCCCAAGTTTCTTCTATACAAGTTGTAAATTCTATACTACCTTCTTATGCTATTCATGTTTCATTAGAGTCAGTTAGTCAGTCACAACTGGTAAACGCGAATATTGGGAGGATATTGGGATCCCCTGGTACATCGCAACTAGGACCATTAGGTTTTATCTTGATAGGAGAAGTAAGACCAACAATGGCTAGTAATGCAAGAGGATCGATCACTCGATACCCATTGTTGGCACTTGACCAAGTTTTGAGGATCCTTGGTCATGTTTGACCTATTTTTGGGACTTTGATAGGCTGTCAAAGGTGGAGCACAAGACGAAGCGGAGATCACTGGATCTCGACATCCTTTTAGGGATTTTTGGGATTTGGGATTATGTAACGGGTATGGGGATGTTGACCAATGGATTTAACCATGTTTAGGCCCGATTTTGTAATGTAGAAATAAATGCTAGGTGATGTAGTATGGATATAGAGAAATGAATGGCTAAGTGCGAATGACAAGTCAGTTGTAAGTGGTGTTCAGTGCAAGTAGCAGTTGTAAGTGCTTTGGGTATGTTTACAAGGCTGAGTGCAAGTGGATATAAGGACTATATGTAGGATTTGTGTCATAACCTAGCTTGGGAAGGAGGATCTAGAGAAGAGTGCACAGATCTCCTGTCCCCTACAAAGTTGATCTGAAGGCTCTGTGCATGTAAGAAGATTGAAGAAATATAATAAAGAAGACGAAGAGTTGGTGGATGTAGCCCCATGGTGGGGGTGAACCACGTACATCCTGTGTTGTGAATGCTTTGTGTGATGCGTTGATGTGTTTATCTATTTACTTGCTTAGTGCTTTGATATAGATGAATGATAGGTAGATCTGTTGTTTCTTTGTGCTTAATAGTGAGAGTAAATACTGGATCTGACCTGTGTGAATGTGCTTAGTGCTTGAATATGCTAGATCTGTTTATGTTTTGTCATGCTAACTATTGCTAGATGCTAGATCTGGTTGAATACTACAATGCTCTGTAATTAGGGTTTTCCCTGCAAAGTAGATACTGGTTAAACATTGATGAGTTATATTTCTAAGTGCTTTGTCAAGGTGTTACAATCATAGATCTATGTCCCAGCTAAGGTTGCAGACACTGGAGTCCTGTAACCACCCCTGCCTCTACCTCAGGTGAGACTTCATCTTCTTCGCAAGTGTTGTCGAAGGGGATGGTAGTTAGGGTTTTGTTGGTGTGTTGTTGTAGCATTGAACCCTAGGTCTTCCCCTATGCCAACAAATGGTTCTATTGCCGAGAGTGAATCTGTGATTGTTGGGAACTAAGGAAAAAGGAGCTTTGTGCAAAGATCAGACCTGAAACTATGATTGTTGGGAACTGAGGAAAAAGGAGATTTGTGCAAAGATCAGACTTGAAACTATGATTGCTGGGAACTGAGGAAAAAGGAAATTTGTGCGAAGATCTGACCTAAAATCGTGAAATCTCTGTGCATAGATATATTTCCCTAGTGCACAATATTTTACTGGATTTGTGAAGCTCTGTGCTAAGAAAATAAGTCTGATCTAAATAAAATAGGTAAGATCTGAACACTTTGTGCTCTGATAGAGGTAAGGATATTGAAAAGTTTTAGATCTGGAATCTTTGTGCTCTGTTGAAAGTAAGATTAGTGGAAATTTTTGTTTCAAGAGTATGGATTGAGGTATCTTTGATTAATTTTTTTCTATACTGAAAAGTAGGGCACAACTAGATGAAAGAAGGTTTGATTTGAGTATATCTAATAAGAATAGTGAAATATATGTTATACCTATGCATAGAAAGAATGTTTGGACTAACAAATGGATGCAGGATCCTAGAAATATTTTTTTGTAGGTTAATTACTATGATCCTAGTGCGCAGTAGGGGAAATACCGGGGATCATTTAAGAGAAAGACAAGATTAACCCTTTGTTATAGTTGTAGAAGACCAAGACATCTTTCTAAGGAATTCCTTGGTAGAATATCTAGTTGTCTTTGTTGTAAAGCCATGGACCATGAAGTTTTGGATTTCCCTAGAATGATTGCTAAGATTGAAAAAATGAATATGGAACAAGTAGACCCTGAGAAAGGTCAAGAAACTAAGGTATTGGAAGAACCCCAGAAGGAATCATAGAATGTACTATTACAGATGAAAGAAACCTTGAATGACCACCAAAATACTAATCTATTAGAGATCTTAAAAGAGAAAAAAACAAATAGAAGTAAGAATAGGATATTTCGACATTCACTGTGTTTTGGATGAAGAAACACAGGTGAATATAATGATAGAAAGAACTTGGGAAGCTATAGGAAATCCTGTTATGATTCCTTCACTGGGAGGAATAGGATTTTTTAGAGGAAAACTGATAACCCTATGTGGAAGACTTACCCAAATATCTATGAGTGCTCATGGAACTTCAACAGAGGAATATTTTGAGGTTGTTAAATTTATTGAGAACAACGCTCCATTTACTATGTTACTAGGAAAACCCTAGATCGAGAAGGATCAGACTAGAAGGAAAGAAGAAGAAGTCTTAGAGAAGAAAAAAAAAGAATTAAAAGATTTCATGACTAGGAGGATCGTGCACTTGATTGAGGAACAAGATAACAAATCGAAGCTATTTAACTTGGATGCCAAAGTTGAAAGAACACAAGAAGACTCACAGAACACTGAAGAACCTACCTTAGATAAAGAAGAAGTATTACCCATGCACCCTATGGAGGAATATCAACAACGCGGGGTTACTATGCCAAAAGAAGACAAGAATCAGAATGGAAAGAGGAATAATGAGACAAAGATCACTGGGAAAAAGGATCAAAATCTCAGTAAGAAGAGAGAAAATATTGGAAAGTTACAGAAGGTTCCAGAGGGAAATTCGCAGAAGGAAAATTTGCAAAACAGGAAGTTCGTCGGGATATCAGAACAACGTCACATGGAACTTCTTCATGGCGAAGCAATAGATCCGTTAGAAACAGTATAACCATTAGACCGACGCCATGAACGGTTAGAACAACACTTATGGCGAAAAATCTCGCCATCAAACCATTGGGACTGTGCCAGAACAGGAAGAACTAAATTAATGAAGGATTCTCGCCCATTGGAGAGATCTATTACCTAGTTGTCTACTTATTCCGTCGACTGTTGTACCGAGAAAAACTTTTGCTAATTGTGTCAGAGAGAACTCATTGCTACTGCACTGTGATTATTAAGATCGACACTAGTTCTATTAATTTGTGCAAAATATGAGAAGAAGCAAGGTGAAGTAACACCACCCAGAGATGAGGCCTATCCTTTGAAGAAAATGAAGGTTTCTCTTCCAAAACCCTCTTCCTAGAAGAAATCCAGAGCTATCGTGACTAAGATGAATACTGTTCTCACTGTCGACGACTTTGAATTCATCATCGCAACTATAAACGATGCCTCACAAGAAATATTGCAGAAATAAGAAGCCAAGCAGGAGGATATGTACGACAGAATTGAGGTCGAGCTCTGAGGAGTACAACAAGCCCTTCAGTCCAGTCGTGTAGTGTCCATTGTGCCCATGCCATTAGGAGAACTAGAGTTGGGAGATGAGCCATCCCAAATCCGACGACTAGTTGATGTGACTGAAGCTCACCTTTTTCATGCACAAGAAGAAATAGAAAAAGACACCCAAGCCTTGAATAAAGTGCAAGAAGTAATATTAGAACAACGTTGATTTGTAGAGCAGGAGAAGGTTTCCCTCCAGACAAAGTTTGAAGAGTAGAAAGCACAGATTCAACAAGAGAAAGAACAGATGCCCTCAGAGCAACTCAAAGTGCAAGAAGCAGTCAACAGAGAACTTCGCTCTGTGATAGGCTTAGAGGCAAAGGAAGAAGAATGAGTCGTGCATCAAGTAGAATAGCTCGCAGAAGCTATCCAACAGCTACAACAAAGAATAGAATACTTAGAGCTCCACACAGTGTGCGACACTCCGCAAGATGTGAGAGATCAAAGAGAAGCGACTACTCAAGGCACAGTTAAAAGAATCAAGGGCCTTGCCTTGGAATGTAAACAAGTAAGTGAGCACAGTGCCCAGGCGTATCAACGACTCACTGAGAATCTAGAACTGAAGACACTGGAGTCATAGATCCAAGAGGTGACGTATCAAGAAAAAACAATACAAGCATTGTTTAAGCCCCTGTCAGTTGTTGAAAGAATGACGCGATCCCAAGAAAAGCATAGTGCTCAACAACAGGTCCACACCATTCAAAGAAGAGTCATGGAAGTGACTCAGAGGCTCCAACCTATACAGGATAAGGATTTCCAATTGTTCATAGAGATCAAAGACCGAGGATAAGAGCTAGAAAAAGTCATCACTGTAGAAGAAAAGCGCCTAGAGGGACCTGTCAACAAAGTTGTTATCCAAGAGTTCACTAAACAAGAGGTCGTGGCACAAAAACAAGTCGAAGAAGCTCGAGCCGAGATCAAGGATTTTGAGGAAAAATTATCCAGATCAGAGTGACTCGGGACGATTCATAGGTGAGTGTTGGGGGACTATTATCCCTTGACCAAGTTTTGAGGATCCTTGATCATGTTTGACCTATTTTTGGGACTTCGACGGGCTTTCGAAGGTGGAGCGCAAGATGAAGCAGAGATCACTAGATCTTAGCCCCATTTTATGGATTTTTGGGATTTGGGATTATGTAATGGGTATGGGGATGTCGGTGCATGGGTTTACCCATGTTTAGGCCCAATTTTGTAATGTATAAATAGATGTTAGCAAAATTTAGTGAGGATATAGAGAAATGAATGGCTAAGTGTGAATGAAAAGTCAGTTGTAAGTGGTGCTGAGTGCAAGTAACAATTGTAAGTTCTCTGTGTATGTTTGCAAGGCTGAGTGCAAGTGGTTGTAAGGACTGTATGTAGGCTTTGTGTCGTAACCTAGCTTGGGAAGGAGGATCTAGTGAAGAGTGTGAATATATCCTGTCCTCTGCAAAGTTGATATGAAGGCTCTATGCATGTAAGAAGATTGAAGAAAGATAATAATGAATATGAAGAGTCGGTGGACGTAGCCCCAGGATGGGGGTGAAACATGTGCAGCCTGTGTTGTGAATGCTTTGTGAAATGTGTTGATGTGTTTATGTATTTACTTACTTAGTGATTTGATATATATGAATGATAGGTAGATCATATGTTTCTTTGTGCTTAATAGTGAGATTAAATGTTGGATATGACATGTGTGAATGTGCTTAGTGCTTGAATCTACTAGATCTGATCTGTTTCATCATGCTAAGTGTTGCTAGATGCTAGATCTGGTTGAATACTGTGATGCTCTATAATTAGGGTTTTACCTGCGAAGTAGATACTGGTTAAACATTGATGAACTATATTGCTAAGTTCTTTGTCAAGGTGTTACAATCATAGATATGTGTCCTGGCTAAGGTTGCAGACATTGGAGTCCTACAACCACCCCTGACTCTACCTTGGGTGAGACTTCATCTTTTTCGCATGTGTTTCCAAAAGGGTTGGTAGTTAGGGTTTTTTTGGTGCATTGTTGTAGCATTGAACCTTGGCTCTGCCTCTGTGCCAACACCCATAATTATGGGGTAAGGGAGACGAGGATGTTGAGAAACATTGGTTCCTATGTGAAGCAATCTGGAGGTCTAGAGGGACTCTAGATGCAAATAAATTTGTTGAGTTCCAGACTACCTTGAGAGGTCGTTCTCTCAAATGGTACATGAAGGCTATTGAGCTAGGAGTTTGAGGAGCACAAGGACAATCATTCACACTTAGCCAAGTACAGATAAAATTCATAGCGGAGTTTAAGCTACCTCATTCAAAACAACACACTCTGTCTAAGTTGCATGAAATTTACCAAAGGGAAGGTGAATCGGCCTTAGAATATAGTCAAAAGTTTAAATATTCAATAGGGAGGCTAACACATCCAATTCATGAGGATCATCAAAGAGAATGGTATATCTAGGGATTGCTACCTCTGACACAGATTCCGTTAATGCAACATTGGATAGCCACTTTGACAGATGTTTTGGAACAATCAATGAAGATTTAAGCCATGGTAGGATATTTGAGGAGCCTGAGAGTAACCAGACCCCCAAAAGATGAAAATTTTGTGCAACTATAAGGACAAATATCGACACAGACAAAGAAGATTCAAGCATTGACGATACCTAGAACAGGACAACCGCAAGTCTGGTGTACTAGATGCTACATAGAGGGACATCTAGCAAATTAATTTCCACGTATGAGGGGAATGAGACCTCCTCACAGTGCAATGGGACTCACATCAGGACCCACGGGAGGAGTTTCACAAGTATCTATGAATTCACCATTCCACACCCCAACCCTGGATCATGCATTTCTGGGTAATAAAGCATCATCGTTAGTTGAGTATTGCGAGATATACCAAATTCATGGGCATGGGACAAGACAATGCCCCATTATTCATAATTATTCAACGGTACCAAATACTATACATTGTGAGTTATGCGCATCTACCACGAAGGCTACCAATCAGTGTAGATCATTGGATGGACTTGCGGACATAATGGATCGAACATCATTTAGGGTGAATGAAACCCCTCAGGGATCAAGAAGAGGTCGAGGAAGTGGATCTGGAGCAGAATTTAGAGGGGGAAGAACCGTGGGAAGAGGACCAAGTATATTCTACAACTATGATGAGAAAGGTCACATGGCTAGGGATTGTCCTCATCTAAGGCAACCATGGTTCTCTCACAGCAGAACTAATGGGAACACAACTGAATAATAGCCAGAGATAATTGAGAAATGGGAAGATTGGGTACGTAAAAGAGGAATTAATCTTATAAGCTCAGAGATAAATAGGTTCATTAAAGAAAAACTACCCAACATTAACACTATCACTCGAGGAGGAGAAAATATTGGTGCAGATGATGATAATCTCCTCAGATCCAAAAAGCAGCACCTAAGGAGGATAAATATGACCCTCTGAAACATAAGCTATTCTTTAAAAATTAAATAGAAGTATTCTAGAGTATCCCTGGCCCTGAGATGGAAGAAAAACCCCCTCGACCTATCATTTTTCCTAATATTGCATAGTTTCCTGCTTCACCGCCTGTACCACGAAATCTCATAGTCCCAATAGGACAACCTGAGTAGTCACAAAATGTAGTTGACCTTTGGTTTCAGTTATTTTATGATATTCTTGGGAATGACCAGCTAGCAGAAAAGTTATGTAATGCCCTATACCTAGTCCTAGGAACGGAAGAATCTCCAGAAACTAGAATAAGGACTAATCTTCCTAAGAAGAATACTTGGAGAGTGCAAAGAAGTAAAATACAGTCTGGGAAAGAGTTTAGATTAGAATCCCAGCTAGACAATCTTGAGATTGAAGATGTTATGTTAGATATAGGATATGATGTTAACATACTTCCTAAAAATACTTTGGGAGCTTTAGGAAAACCCCAGTTGGCATATTCCCCAATCCAATTAAGAATGGCCAATAAGTATTTCATTTTTCCAATAGGAAGACTGGAGAATGTGGAGATAGATGTTGCGGGAGTGAAGATTGTAGCTGATTTTGAGGTGATTGAAATCATGGGGGATAAGGACCCTTATCTTTCACTACTTGGTATTGACTGGGCCTATGATAACTATGATGTCATTGACCTAAAGAGGGATACTATGACATTTGAAGAAGAATGAATAAAATTAGTTCAACCCCTGCATCTGTATGTAGGCATATTTAGATCAGTTATACATTGTCACAATAGGAATGAGAAAAGTCTACATAAATCCTACTACTGATGGATTAGTGACTTGGAGGAGCATACAATCGACAAAGGAAGATTCAAAAATAGAATTTGAAATTTGGCAGCAAGGTTCATATGAAATATTTTCAAGGAGATGTGCAATAGTGAGAACATCTAGATGGGTTGGAATCGAGGTCAGAGAACATCAAATATATCATGGTACCTTAGAACTTAACATTTTTTTTGTTAGCATTGAAGAAATGATAGCGGAGGATCAAATGATTTTAGTTATGGACTTATCCCTCTAGGACACCCGTACTAGATGATGGGTTAGTCACAAAGAACTAATTTAGAAATGGGAGGATGTGAAGAAAGCTATTCGATATATGTTTCAAGATAAGGAGTAGCTAGAATCATAGATGCATACGGATTTCCAATTTGCTCAAATTTTCAATGGACAGTCTGATCCTAAAGAACATATTAAACAATGTGTGAGACAGTGGGAGTTTGTGGAAATACCATCTCTCTTGTGGGTTCAAGTATTTCCCCATTCACGAGGTCCAATTCTGAAATCTTGGTACATCCTTGAACAGACCATAAGGAATACCAACAACTAGAAAACATTAGCAGACCAATTTTGCAAGGACTTATCTTTTACAAGTAAGTATCCTAAGCTTAATATACTCCTACAAAAAATTAAAAAAATCCTTTTTATTGAATGTTATAAGATTGAGAAGGATTTGGAAAACTCGAATGATTTGGAAGAACTGAGAAACTTAGACATTAAGGAAACAAAAGGAAGTAGAGAAATCTAGAACAACATACCGAGCTAGACTTATGGTTCATATAATCATCCATTGAAGTTGCGAAAATTCAACACAGGAACTACAGAGCAACCCAATATAGCTATGGTAGGCGATTATTAGGATGAGCAAACTAGCCAAGAAATACATATCTTGTTATGGGAGTATGAGGACTTATTCCCAGAGACATTTTCAGAGCTAAAAGGGATTAACGGAGCTATGGGAGAGATTAATATTGAACTAAAATTGGGATCAAAACCTGTAAGTCATAGATCATATCATCTTAACCCCAGGGTGAAAGAGAAGGTTAAGAGGGAATTAGACAAGATGTTTGAGGATGGAATTATTTTTCCAGTTGAAGAAGCAGAATGGGTTAGCCCCATAGTCATCCAGATAAATAAAGGTACATAGGACATTAGTGTATGTTTGTACTATAGAAGGTTTAACTCTGCCTGTGTGCATGACCCTTTTCCAACACCTTTTACTGATGAGGTGCTGGAACAAGTCGCGTGGAAAGAATATTACTCATTTACAGGTGGATTTTCAGGGTATCASAAGGTGAGAATTGTCAACGAGGACAAAAGGAATACCAAATTCATAATAGAATGGGGGTCATTTGCATATAATGTGATGCCCTTCGGCCTAAAGAACACCCTTGCAGTTTTTTCCTGGATTGTAATAGTAGCCTTCTGAGAATTTATTCACAAATTTATAGAATTTTATATGGACGATTGGACGGTGTACAATGTGATCAAAGAGCATTTTCTACTACTATGTCTGATGTTTGATAGGGAATTGAAGATATATTTGAACCTTAGAAAGTGTATATTCTGTATTCCACAGGGAAATTTGTTAGGCCACATAGTATGCCAAGAAGGAGTATTGGTAGATCCAACCAAAGTTGCGGTCATTGTGAACATGCCACCGCCTACGAGTGCTAAGCAATTTCACTCCATGCTAGAGAACACAGAGTACTATCGTAGGTTTATCAGAAGGTATGTAAACATTACTGCATCCCTTTAAACTCTACTAAATAATTCATAAGTGTTCCAGTGGATGCCTAAGTGTGATAAAATGTTTGACATCCTAAAGGAAAATCTCAACACAACACCTATTTTGATATTTCCAAATTGGGAAAAAAAATTCCATGTGCACGTGGACGCATCAGGTATTTCCCTGGGAGCCATATTATCACAACCAGGAAATGGATCCATGGATCATCCCATCTACTTTTCTAGAAAGAAGTTGTCACAAGCTGAGCACAACTATACAACCACTGAAAGGGAGGGTTTAGTTATGATTTATAGTCTACAAAAGTTTAGAAATTACTTGGTAGGCTCTCATTTTAAATTTTTTAGTAATCATTCTGCGTTAAAATATCTAGTTAATAACCCTATATTGGAAGGAAAATTTTATTGATGGTTGTTACTATTTCAATAATTTTCATTTGAGATGATCATCAAACCTGGAAGATGCAACGTGGGCCTTGATCACCTGTCCATATTAGAGTCAGGAGAAAGTGGAATAATAGTCGATGATCAACTCCCAGAGGAAGAACTGTTCCAATTTGAGGCCATACTAGAATACATGGAAGACATAGCAGTATTCTTAAGCATAGGCGTCCACCCAAAAACGTACTCCACAACTTAGAAACATCGTATGGTGGTTCGAGCAATGGACTATTAATTGATTGTGGGGAAATTGTATAGTTTGGACCTAGATAGTATACTCAAGAGGTGTGTCTTAGACCACAAAAGAGAAGACATAATGTGGGAGTGCCAAAGTGGAGTTATGGGAGGCCATGTTGGAAGAAAGGCCACTACACAGAAGATCCTCCTAGCCAGATTATTGTGGGCCACACTCTTCAAGAATGGGAAGGAATATGATAGATCTTGCAACGTCTTTTAGAGGAGTAGGAAATCCTTCATGACGATATGAATTTCCTCTTCAACCAGTTCGAGCTCTACAAGAATTTGAGAAGTGGGCAGTCGACTTTATTGGACCAATAAATGCCATGGCTAAGAACTCAAAGGCCAGGTATATTATTACTGCAATTTATTAACTTACACGATGGGCTAAGGCAGAAGTTATTTAGGATTGCTTGACCAATACTACTGTCGGGTTTATTTTTGATGTCCTAGGATTCTGACTAGTGATCAGGGTGGTCATTTTATCACTAGTACAATAAAAAATCTTACAACAAAGTTCTTAATCCAACATCATAAAAGTAGCCCCTACCACCCGCAAGATAATAGCACAATAGAGGCATTCACCAAGATTCTGGAGAGAGGATTAACGAAGGTTTGTTGCAAAAATAGAGAAGATTGGGATGACAAAGTCCCAAAAGTTTTATGGGCTTACAGTAAAACCATGAAGAAGCTTCACAAGTATAATCCATTTCAGCTAGTCTATGGGAAAGAGGTTTTGGTACCTGTAGATTTCATTACCCCAAGTCTAAACATTGCACAGGTTACACACATGTCAGAGGATGAACTAGTCATGCAAAGGGTTATGGAGCTGCAAGGACTTGAGGAGACTAGGTTTTTAGCAAACTTTCATCACTCAATTGAGAAAGCAAGGCAGAAAGCTTGGAACGAAAGGCACATTAAGACTAAAAAATTTGCGAAAGGAGATAAGATCCTAATTTATGACAGTCGATACCGGAAACATCCAGGCAAGTTGCATATGCATTGGTTGGGACCATTTATAGTTTTGGAGATCCAATCCTCTGGAGAAGTCATACTTGTGCAACTGGATGGTATACTTCAGCTAGGATGGGTGAATGGAACACTCCTGAAACCCTATATTGCTCAGAACTGAGCTAAAGGATTGTTTCTCTAGCCTAAAGGATCATGTATAGTAGTCATATTTGAATGTTTTGGCAATTTTTGTGAATTTAGTTAATAAAGTTAGAGTGTGCATTGTTGCATCGCGACATGTATTGCATTTTTCCATCTAAGTGTTTCTTTGGTGCAAAATTGCTTACTCAGTGGCGTAGGATCAGAAGAGCCACGAGTCCATTAAAGACAGTCATTAAATGTGAAGGGGACCCCTTTTGGTCAGAGGGAGAGCTAATCCAGATACAATCCTAGTCCATGTGCCACACTAACCCAGTCCAGTCATATCGTTTATGACCGCTACAGTAACCCATCCGAACTTTGTTAAACCATAAAGCCGCAATATGTGAATATTCCATCATTATTCGGGCCAGGATTCGCATCCATTCAAACAATAAGGTATGAATTCGGCCACATCCCTTACCAACTTGCTCATTAAATGCCAGGACCACCCGATAGATTTACCCCATTAGAAAGTCTCGTCGGACAAATCAACTCCAAGTTGTGTCTATAGGATTAATGATGAGTGGTATTAAAATTTATTATAGAACTTTCTAGTTAAGCCCGAGTATAAGGTTGTGAGAACTCGGTGTAATACATATTGTTTCCTAGAGAGAAATTAGTGGTTTAAGATTTCTGAATTTTACTCATGCCGATGCAATCCCTCGACCCTTAGTCACTATCCTAAATCCTAGTTAGCCTGTCGAATTCTGTTAATAGTCCAGAGTCACTATGCCGAGAGCTACGGGAAGTAGGAGCTCAGTTTCTAAAGACGCAGTGCCAGATGAGCCATGTGATCCCTTGGTCAAGATCGTAGGTGATCTCAAGGGAAAGGTTGAGCAAGTGAAAATCCTTGACCTCGACCTAACAAACTAGGTCTTGTTCCCACAATTGAACATTGACGTGTTTTGGAGCATGGCTCCAGATAAGTTGGGAGGGATGTAGTTTGTGCCAAAGTTAGAGTTCATCAACCTCTTTAACTCCACCATCATGAATCTTCAAGACTTGCCAGTCTTCGGCACTACCGGTGAGGTTATGTGGTGTACTAAGTTCCTCATCAGCTACGTACATGACAAGATATTATGGCTCGATAGATGATATCCCATACATTTATAGGATATCCATCAACTCATGTTCCTCTCCATCGAAGCCGAAGACGTATCCAAAGGATTTCAAGGTCCCAATAAACATGGGAAGAAAAAGTGAGAACCTATTTTATCTAAATGATTCCATACTCAGAGAGGGGGGCACGCAACCAATATTTACCCCATTCTACCTGAGACAGTTAGAACAACATGCTATGTGATTTCTATCAAGGTGACATGTTCGTATTACTAGTGTGAGTGCATGCTGGATGCCTTGTCAGTAGCGGATTTTTGCGCCAATGGAGCAGTATTCAACTAGTGTAGATACTTGCTGAAAGAACTCCTGGTAGCATGTGAGGAAGCCCTGGTAGCATGCAAGGAAGCTCAGGGTAAGCGAGGCACCTTCACGAATGGATACCTACTAGTTGCGTTCTCCATGATTAAGTGGACGCCACCTTCAGGAAGACTGCTATCACTAGTAGACAAAGGTCGACTAGCCAAGATGTTTGAGTCTTGGCACTCAAGGTTGGACTCGGAGAACACACCCTTCAACAATGAAACATTCTCAAAATGGTATAAATCATTGCTTGACACAACTTAGAGGTTGCGCATACCTCAGGAATTTCTTAACCTGAACATGTGAAACATCGTGTTCAACATGAACCACCACCACACCTTTGTCCAGTGAAGGCATGCCAAGAGAGAAGACTTCCACTCTCAAATGTTGTCATTCTACCTAGATGAGGAGGCATTTGACAAGGAGGTCATGTCATGGCCAGAAGTGAAATGAATCCCTCGCAAGTCTAGGATGCACTACCTTCTATTGACAGATATTTTGAAGAAAAAGGGACAGGAAGTAGGGGTAGGACCAAGCTTGAGCCTAGAGGAGAAAAAGAAAGAGGCTTCAATGCAGACAGACTTGGAGGAGGAGGATGAAGAGACACAGCTGCTGGAATGAAAGAAGAGGACTTTTCTTATGTTCCTGCAGCTTCCAGATAAATCTATGTTGACAAATAAATATGTCAAAGACATCCTAAATGCTGCTTTCATTGGATACTCGTTGGCCAAGAAACCCAGGATAGGGATCTCCCTTGTAAAGATCCTGAAACCTTAGCCCATATCATCAACCATCCCTCATACTCGAGCAACCGAAAAAATCATTGACATTCAAGATGATCATGAACCTGATACCACTCCATCCACCACCATCATCACCGAACAACCCCCATCACCCCCACAACCCTAGTCCCCACCTAGAGAAATAATCATCCCACCCCAAACCACTGAACCAGATCCCCTGTAGTTGGAACCCCCCCAACTTCTCAAGCATAGACCATAACTCCCTCGTATAAACCCTGAAGTCCCGAGCCAACAAATTATTCTATTTGTACCAATTAAGGACACTTTGACTTCAATGGACATTCAAACTGTACCAATATCGCAAGTCCCAAGACCTCGTTCCACTCCCTCAACAATCAATGTTGAGGATGTTATCAAAAGGAGATGAACCCTAGAATTCAAGGTCCAAAAAGAGGCAAAGTACAAGATGTTTAGAAGGAACCCAACACTGCATCAGAACAATGTGCAACCTCATTGCAAGAACAACTGGAGTTATTCCTCCAAAATCCACAGTAGTGTGCATAGTTGATGACACTCTTCTTGGAAAAAATAGAAGTGTTGTCGTTCCTTCCATCAACGTTGAGGATGAGACATGCGTAGCCGCCACAAGGTCCATATACAAGAGAGGAAGAGGTGGCGACACCTTCAAAGCAGTCAAGGACTAGTGGAATCCCACTACAGGTCTGATTACCCAAGGAGGCCACTCCTTATTTTGGTAACCTCGCTCAGTGGTCATCAATGCATCTAATTGGCATGATCAGAGCTTCAAATGATCAATTGGAGCAGAGGCTATAGTAGACTGAACGAGATGCATATTTTTCAAAGGGTGAAGCACTCCTTACCCAAGCACGTCGGATGCAAGAGGAATATGAAAATATACAGGTGGAGCAGAAACTAGAAAGAGTTTAGGAGAATCTTTCACAATCCTATCCAGAGATAAGAAAGGCAGCACCACAACTTCCCGAATCCATTACAGCAGGAGAGCCTGAGCAATTAATTGAGCTACTCTAGGGAGCATGGTTAGAACTGGCCATTCGCATAGAGAACCTTGAAGCACAGTTGTGGGAGAGTCAATGTGAAGTAGAGTAGCACCTTTGGAAGCTACAAGAGAAAATGGAAAGCATTGTAGTTGAAGGGAACAAGGACAGAGTAACTTTTCACCGAAGGACTGCAGAGTGTACAAAGATTTTCTGAGAGGTTAGTGATTTTATGGGAATTATAGCACGACACAACCAAACTCTTGAGGAATTTCACATCAAGTTACAATCACTCAGCGAAGAGGTCACCATTACACTAGATTATCTATAACAATAGCAAAAATTTGACTAGATCCAGCAAACTGATAATGAGCTAAACACTTTATATGAATCCCAGTCAGTGGCTAAGAGGGATCTATGTGAGTTTCGACCAGCCGTCCATAAATCCTACTTGCAGATGCACCAGGTGGACACTACATCTGATTCATAGTGTAACTCTCTAGTTGCATCTAAACCCAAGGTATGCATTACAGACGAAACTCAACAATTTGTGGCCGAAGCTTCGTTGTTGGCCAGAAAATGGAAGGATAAAGCTGACAAATTCCAACATATAAGGAAGAGAGACCTGGAATTGGTTCCAGAGTTGGGCCCTTCATTTGAAGTGGTGAAGGAAAAAAGTGCTCCAGAAAAAAAGGAAAGAAGAAAAGAGATAGAGGATAAAGGAAAGAAACATGCACTCCCAGAAGCCATAGAAGAGCCAAGGACTTTACTTGAGGATGAGTCAAGGATTGTCGTTGGAGCCTCTTGGGCCCTTCATTTTGTTTATTAGAAGTCGTGCAAGAAATACTACAGTCCCAATTTTGGTTAGAAAGTTGCACAAGCTACAAAGGAGCTGGATAGCAAAGCAAGCGAGGAAACCAAAAAATAGTTGGAATGAAGGACAACGCAACACTAGCAAGGAGAAAGAAGTTACAATAGAATAAGAATAAGAAAGCATGTGAAGTCTCAAACCAGAAAATCCAAATTAGATTATATATACGAGATGTATATTATTTTAAAGGGTTAGACGGGATTATCATTCACTCCATTTTAGGTTATGTTATTGTAATATCCATCTGGGGAAGAGGGTAGATAGAGCTCTGAGGAATTATTTCAGAGCCAAAAAATATTGTAATAGAGTAATGAATGTATCTGTTGGATTTTATCTGAGAAACACTTTTGATGATAATATATGGAAGTACCTACAATTTTGAAATATTATGTGTAATTCTTTGTCTTTGTCTATGAATTGTCAAGATACTTTACTTCTTCATGTATGATAAGATCAATATGTTATAGTTGTTTTCAAATGTTGTCGCAATTCCATTGTATTTATTATTATTTATGAATGGGTTCAGATATTCTACTTGTTAGTTCATCTTGCGCATGACTATGGTGAATCTTGAAGATTATGGAGATCTACTTAAGTATTATCCTTGCCCTTCCCTATCTTCTTGTTTTTCTTGCGCTTCGGGTGAGTCTTCTTGTCTCTAGAGAAGATGAAAATGCTAGTGCTCTAAACTACTCGGTACCTTTTGTTGGTAACCTAAGAAGGACCCTGGTCTGATCAAATTTGCGCCAACAAGTCGTACATCAAATTTCAATGGTTTTTTGACCACCTAGCCTTTATAGAAGGTCCACAACATTTATATCCATGATACCATTTTTTTACAATACCTACGATGTTATTGTATACAAATAAAGTTAGTGTCAAAAATATAGTTTCACCAAATTAAGTATGTGAAATAACATTACATATATAAATGATTTAATAATCATGCTTACCATATAAAACTCCTATCCCTAGATAATCATGCATGGTGTATGCGAAGATGCCATAAAACATAGAATACCTCTCCATTGCAATGGGTATTGATACACCATATACATGTATCCCTTCCTATAATTTATTAAATTCATTGATCAATGATTGGAGGAAGACATCCATTCTCTTCGCTTGTCTTCTACCTTAGACTATAAGAGCCAACATAAGATATTCATTCTTCATAGACAACCATGGGGGGATATTGTTATTTATCACTACCGTTGGCCAAATAGAATAGTTTTTGTTTTGGAGGGAATATGGTTTAAATCCATCCATGGCTCTACTCAATCATAGGATTCCTAATTCATCCTTGAATTTATTAGTCCATGTATCCTCTATATGTTTCATGGATATTGAACCTATTGGGATTTACATAAGTATTGGCCCACTTATATGTGAGGCATACCACCCCTACAATCTGACTAATTATTTCCAATGAAAGAGCCTATGAATCCTTGTATATGCATGTGCCTCAATATCTTATCAGGAGGACCATGTGTCTTACCCCCCCCATTTTTTTTTTCTGATACATGTCATGCCCACATTTTTGACATATCTATATATAATACAATCATTCATACATTCATGGTATGATATGTTCTCAACACCCAACCTTTTCATCATTTTGTTTTCCTTTGCATAGCTATTAGGAAATACATTATCACTCAAAAGTACCTTATATTTGATTAATAATAAATGGGAAATATAAATGTACACTGTCATTAATCATGCATAAAATAAACCATTTTCAATGTTCATTGTGTGACAAGATTCCTTAAAAAATTAAGGGACTTAATGGCTAGTTACCTTGAAAGTGCATACAAACACACATTTGACATACCATACATTGCTTTCAAGTTTGACAGTAACATTTTTGTCCCTTGTTGGGTAGACCTTGACACCTATCCAAAGAGAGGGGTGGTGAAAGCATATTTTAGTATTTCAAAGAATGTAACAATGATATCATCGTCATTATTGGAAAATTCACCAATATTTAGAGGGGGAGTGAATCAATATTGTGCACTTTTTGCCACTTTTAAATAAAACATGTAATTATCAACTTATCAACAATTTATCACTTTATTATTGCATTCAAGATATCATGAACAATGCATAACATATAACCAAAGATACACAATACACAAGAATTTTACGTGGAAACCGAAATGGGAGAAAACCACATAATTTTTTCTTATATACTAGAATATTACATTCATAGGAAGCACCAACTTCCAAAATTCTCTAGAACCAACTAGAAGGAGGAACCAATCCTTTGTTTACATGATCCAACTTGAAGGAATCTACAACTCCCTAGATTGTCCATGTCCAACTGAAAGGATGCTACAACCCCCATTCCTTACCACTTACTTCCTCCCTGACATATAAATGGAGAATCAACTTGTCAGTGCCACTGTCACTATCACTGATATTGATACATCATCATCAACCTGTCAAGGTTACTATCACTGATGTTGATACATCATCATCATAAAAAATGGATACACCATAAATGATACATCATCATCATCAACCTAGGTCCACTTAGAAACTGGGTCCACATAAATATCCTAGGTCCACATGGGTCCACATATATAAACCCCAATATCACTTCTTAAATTTATCACGAACACCTATTTGGGACTAGTTTATGGATTAGTCACAAAACCTAACTTCCAACAAGTATGAATCTGTACCTGTAATGAATCAAGGTATTAAAATTGTACCCAATAATTTATGATATCTTCTCTTAAATTCCTTTAAGTTTTTATTCTTGAATCATCATTGAAAAGGAGATATAGAGAATGTGGCAGACCTTCCTAAATTATAGCCTATTCTAGAGAGAAAACTTGTACATCATGCCACAAGCCCAATATTTGATATCAGATTCTAAAAATTACACAAAAAATACTAAATATTGTACTCTTTCCAATGCAATTTATTTCACAAAATTGAAATCCTCTATGGATACATTATGATTGTTTTTCTCAAAGCATCTGCTTGATACTAGTTACAGGACTAGTACAAAACCCTATCTTATATAGATTCTATCTCCAAAAGAAAAAAGAAAAAAGAAAAAAGAAAAGATGAAATTCATACCACAAGTATGGTGGTATGTCTTGTGAACTTCTTCCATGTGTCATTATCTGAATCATTCTAGAAAAAAAGTTATAGAAAAAATGGCAATATGACCTATAAAAAACATAGCTTAGAACACATCATCACAAGACTTCATCTTCCCTTGGAATTTCGCCCTTCTTCACATCATATTCCCTGTAAAATTAACTAAAAATATTTTGATAAGAGATCACAAGACTTAATTATGAAAATGAGATGTTCTTATTGTGTATTTATACTTTTTCAAGTACCTCATTTACTTGACTTTAGGGCTGACCTATAACTTCTTGTTTGCAACAAATTTTTCTCCTTTACTTGACTTTATGGGCAATTTATAACTTCTTGACCTTAGATTTGGGGATTCATGACCATAATTCATGGATTCATATTTAAGAGGAAATAACTCCTCAACTATGAGGAACCACATGGCGTTCCACCTACCATTGGAGATGGCTTGACGAGGACTATCAATCAATGGATGTTTTTCATGCATTTGCAATGTCTTTCATACTCTTTTTCTTCAATCAACTTTGGGCTCCATGACCACACTTATGGGGATTTAACCACTTAACCATATTTCCAGGGCTTCTTGTAGACTTCTTCAAATTGTATTCCCATGAGGGCCATGCTTAAAGATACACCATAAGGGGACCACTTTGGATACTTTTTCAAATACACCCATCACTTCTAGAATCTTTCAAAATTGCTTTGGGGATTCTTATAGGGTTGGCATAACTTACTTTGGGGATTCTTCTAGGGTTGACATCAATGAAAAAAAACTTTCCAACAGTATCCTCCTCTGGCATTGATTTCAACACTCATGCTCTCCCTATGACCATTTCTTCCCATATATTCATGCTTCTGATGTTTCTCCCCCCCTTTGACATCAATGGAAAAGGGTAACTCCTTCTGACAATATACCTTCTTTTGAAAAAATTTCTCCCCAATTTCATGCGTATGATATTTCTCTCTTTCTTTTGTTCTTTCTCTCCCCCTTTGTCATTAAGGGTAACTCCCTTTGACAATTTCTCTCCCCCCGTCTTCTTTTGCAAGATGTCATGTAGATCAATGTGGGGATTCTTGTATATGCTTTCTTTCCTCTCTTTTGGTGTTTTTTGTCCATTGGTACTTCCTGTTGTTGTAATATATTGACATGTATTAAACGAATTCATGCTAAGGTTCCTTCATGGATTTTCATCTTAACTACACTGACATCAATGACATAATCATTCAACAATCTTCTCTTAGCAATATAACTCCTCCTGATGGTTTATCTCCCCCTGTATTGTATTTCCTTTCACTGCTTGCCTTCTTGTGACTAGATGATTCCACCTGTTAATACACTTTTCTTTTGAGTCATATGCTTTACAAAAATTCCATATTCATTTATGAAATTCCTTCTGAGCTCATTCTTTCATCCACTGTCATGTATCCTCTCTAGTTCATGTCAAGTATTGTCTTCTAGACTTGCCAAATATCTCATGAATTCATTTGTGTCCAAGTGTCACAAAACATGTCGATGACTCTGCTACTCAAATGTACACAATAATGACTAATATGCCACTTCACCAAGATATTCTTCAAATTTTTTGCAATTGATCACCACATATTTCTTCTTCTCAAACTGAAACAAATATGTCCACTAATCAAACTATACATATCTGCAACAAGTACACATTATCAAATTTGCATGGATATGTATTCCAAAAAATGATCCTTAATCAATGAATCTGTCATGATACATTCTGTCATTCTGCCTTCCCAAAAAATACAAACACTTCAAACCTCTTGAAAGATAGTTCTCCAATCTATAATATTTGTTTCCTAGACTCCCCCTATTCAAAATTCACAATACTGGGAGTCTCCAATCTAGATGGATTATAAAAATATATGAAGCTACTATCAAACAAGATCATTATTCTTCGTCTTGACATCTTCTTCTTTTCTTGTAGATTTGTCATGAAACTTTGTAAATCTCGTGAGTATGATCTCTAGGATCTCTTCATTCACCTATTCTTATCGCTTTTTCTTTCTTCTCCAAACCTTCTTGTACATGATATTAATGTTTTCCTTCTTGGAAGACTTAATCACGCTTCTACAATCATGAGCTATGTGTCCATAGTTGTGACAATTGTAACATTCAATAATGTAGGGTCCACGTAACCATCTCTTACTAGAACATTTCTTCCATATGCTTTGCAATCTACAACTTTATGTCCAAAGTTATTACAAGTAAAACAATAACCAGGGAAGAAAATTTGATACCTAGGAGCAAATGATCCTCTTTGTTATGTAGTCCTTATGAATTCATTCCTTATATGATTGTGATCTTCTCTTCCATTGTTTCCCTCACAATGATTGAAACTTTTGTGGTGCCTAGAGGTAGAAGGTTTTCTTGGAAATACATATCTTATGAATTCATTCCTCTCCATTGCTCATTGTTGATTTCACATTCCTATGATTTTCTGATCTTCTTCCATTACATGAATATTCTCCTTTGAAGGCTTGGGACTTTTGATGACTTCTACATTACTCTTTTGTTTTTCTTCTTTCATTATGGAGCTTGAACCCTTCTCAAAATTAATTTGTTTGTATCCTAGTCCAGACTTTTCATAACATGGATTTTGATTATTGAGAATGTCTTCTAGCACTTGAGATATTTTCAAGTTCTTGTTGACATTGTTAACTTCAACCCTCAATGACACAACTTCTTCTTCAATATTCTTACAATATTCTTCTTTCTTTACCATCTGAATCTTCATTACTTCTTCCATTCTCTTTGATTCTTCAAGTTGGGTTTTCAAGAAGATGATTTATTGTCCAATTCTTCTTTCTTGTTGACAGAATTTTGCTTCAACCTTGTTTAAGTCTTCAGATCTTTCCTTAGGATGACTTCTCAAAATATTTTCTCTCTTTTCTTCTTCTTGCACCTTGATTTTTAAATGAGCAACTTATTTGGAATTTTTAGAACGCTCCTTTAGTTTGATAAGTTCTTCCTTGAATGAATTGTTTTTCTTCCTTTTTCTTTTTAGCCAACTTAAGGCACTGATTAGTTCTCCTTCAATATCTACTTCACCTTATTCATAATATTCTTAATCATTTTCAAGGGTTCCTTTATGAGTTTCCATTGCGATGAAAACCACTCTTTCTATGTCATTTTCACTATCATCATCTTTATCATATGAGGAAATTTCTTCTCTTGAATAGAGGATTTTCTTGAAGAATTTTTTTTTATCTCCTTTGTTGTTTCCCTTTTGATATTTATTTAATTTCTTGGGAACTTCTTCTTCATCACTATATGAATTCTTAGCATAAGGAAATTTAGTAGAAAAATGACGAATTTTACCACAATTAAAGAACTTTAATGGAGTAATAGATTTTTACTTTCCAATTCCTTTCTTCAACTTCCTTACGAAGTTGGCTATTTCTTCATATTCATCTGAATCATCGCTGCATCTGAGGGTTGGCTTTGAATTTTTCTTATTATTTCTTGTCTTCTCTAAAATCTACTTCCTTCCTGGATGGATTATATTTTTATTTTCTCATTTGATAAGATATAAGTATCCCATGTAGCCCATCCATGCTCAATGTAGAAAGATCTACTCTTTATTATAGGGCCAAAAACTTAGGATCAAATCTCATTGGAAGAGACATTAGTACCTTTTGAATAATCACTGAACATTTGATTTCTTCTCCTAATCCTTTAATAACATTCACTATTTCATCAACTCATAGAAAGTAAGTTGCAATATCTTCATCTTCCTTCATTTTAAATTGTTCAAATTTACCTCTATAAGTTTGAAGCTTGGTGTTGGCACAGGGGAAGACCCAGGGTTCAACTCCAAGAGCACACCAACAAGCCCTAGCTACTGGCCCTTTCGACAACACCTGTGAAGCATATGTAGTCTCACCCAAAGCAACTATGAGGGGGTTGCAAGACAGAGATGTCTACAACCAGGGGAATATCAAGCGGTCCTTATTACAACAACAACATAACATGCATCTATCATTCAACTAGCTATATCTATCCTTCACAACTATAGATATGATCTAATACATTAAAGCAGATAACAATATAACAACATCAGAGATCTAAGCATCAATCACACACACAACAACAATAGTTGTACATGGTTCACTCTCTCTCTAGGGATACGTCCACAGAACTGTGCTTATGATATATT
Source organism: Picea mariana (assembly GCA_032191745.1). Classification (NCBI taxonomy): domain Eukaryota; kingdom Viridiplantae; phylum Streptophyta; class Pinopsida; order Pinales; family Pinaceae; genus Picea; species Picea mariana. Next base: position 4,810 of record JASDQU010736148.1, on the reverse strand, counting down.
AAGATAAATCTTACAGTTCTGATATGTGCTCTTGGCTAGTAGATCCTCTCTCTCCATCTCTCTTTCTCTCTCCCTTCTTATGCACCCAGCTGCAGGACTTGATCTTCACACCTGGCTGAAGATCTTACAATAACCGAAGGCTCTCTCTCTCAACACTTCTCTCACCCATAATACAATATCCTCTCAATGAACAATAATCGACAACAAGCATCAACTACCATACCCACCCAACCTACGTCCTCTCAACCTCTATTTATACATTACAATCCCTCACCAACAACCTCAGGTCGAAACCTAAGTGTCTACAACCCTAGGTCAACTTGAGCCATTCCTTCCGGGCTTCGCCAGCCTGTCTTTCCTTCTTCATCTCGTAGTGCTCCAAGGCATCTAATGCTGGCTTTTTCCACTTCCTGAGTCATCCTCGGTCCATATTCATTGTTGATTTGTCATCCTTGATCTCCTCATACAACGACTTGCTTTTCCTCACTTCACTCCATCTTTTCTGTTCTTTTGCTCACTTCGACCCAGTGACAGTCACTGTGTCTCCCGCAAAGGTCATGTTTTACCTTTTCTTCCTTGTTCTTCACTTCCTTCCATAACCAAGGGCCAACAAGCCTCCAACACTCACTTGTGACTTTTCCTGAGGCACTTGAGATCTGATCCTCTTGCTTTACTTTGACTTTCGACTGCACAGTTCAGCCCTTGCTTTCTGCTCTATGCCTCCTTTCCATCCTCGTGTAGACTGTCTTTTCTGTGTCTAGTACACAGTTTCAACTGCACCTGGTACCTGGACCCTTGTCTTCTTGATTCTACTAAGAGTTGCAAGGCAACTGGTTGTCATAGTACAACTTCAGCCAGCTCCCATTCACCAAGCCTTCCTTCCAGTCTCCTTTTAATGTCTTTAGTTGCGCAGCTCCTCCTTCTGTAACATAGGAAATCTCATATGGTCCAAGCCAATTCATTCTAAACTTCCCAGGGTGTTTGATAAACTTACTGTTATATACCAGTATTAAATCACCTTGCTTGAATATCTTCTTCTTGATGTGTCTTTCATGAGAGGCCTTTTCTCATTCCTTCTGAATTTGCTGATGGAAGCCTGCAATGAATCAGACTTCTTCTAGTTTGACCAACTATGACAGCCTCGCATGAATGGTGCCAGTATCATCCATGTCTGTAAATGCAACAATTCTTAAGCTTGGTACCAAGTACTCCATTGGGAAAACAACTTCAAGACCATAAACCAACCTGAAAGGGGCTTGGATTGTTAATTTCTTGCAAGTGGTTCTATAAGCCCAGAGTATTGTTGGTACTCTTAAATCCCAATCATCCATTTTCACACTGCAAATCTTTGTCAATGTTGTCTCTAAGATCTTGTTGAATGCTTCAACCATTCCGTTTTCTTGTGGATGATAAGGTGTACTCTTCTGATGGTGGACTGCAAATTATTCAGTCAAGGCTTCAACTGTCTTATTGATGAAGTGTGTACCTTGATTACTCATAAGGACCTTAGGGCATCCAAACATGGTTATTATGTCATAAAATATAAAATGCGCAGCTATAGCTACACTACAGCCCTTGACTTCTCTTGCTTTGGCCCATCTAGTCAGGTATTATGTCACAATGATAATATGCCTTGCTCCTGTGTGCTTTCCTGGTGGGTTTATAGGTCCCATGAAGTCAATGGCCCATTTTTCAAATTCTTGTAAAGTCATTTGTGGTGATAATGGAATCGCGTCTCTTCAGGATGGTTTTCCAACTCGTTGGCATACATTGCATGCTCTAGTATATTCTTCAGCATTTCTGTGTAACGTAGGCCACCAAAGGCCAGCTCGTAGAACCTTTTGTGTAGTTTCTTTTCCTGCATAATGTCTTCCTGCAATGCCTTCATGAGATTCTTCGAGGATCATAGGGCGTTCTGCCTCCATCACACATCTTCTTAGGATCTCATCAGGTCCCATTTTATATAGCTGACCAACTATTAGTGAAAAATATGCAGCGCGCACCACTAGCTATTTCTTCTACGGAATTGTGTATTCGGTTGGAGCTATTCCTGTTGACAAGAAATAGACTATGTCTGTGAAGTGGTCATCAATATTTCTAATGGCGAGTAGCTGTGCATCTAGTAGTGTATCCTCCATACTGGTAGGTTCTTAGCCATGCTCCAACCTTGATAGGTGGTCTGGGCCCTTATTCATTCTTCCTGGCTTAACTATGATCTCAAAATCATATTCTTGAAATAGGAGAAGCCATCTGCATATTCTCCCCCCCAACACTGGCTTGTTGACTAGGTATTTTAGTGTAGAGTGATCAATAAACATTTTAAAGTTTCCTCCCAACAAGTAGTGACGGAATTTCTATAATGCATACACCATGGCTAGTCCCTCTCTCTCTGTAGTAGTGTAATTGATTTTAGTTGTGGAGATCTTTCTGCTGGAAAATGCTAATGGATGATCAATTTCTCCTTCTCCAGGTTGTGCCAGTACTGCTCCTAATGCAATAGAAGATGCATCAACATGCACATGAAATGCATTGCTCTAGTTAGGAAAGACTAGAATAGGCACAGTGACCATCTTTTGTTTTAGTGTGCCAAAGCTCTGCTGACATTTGTCTGTCCAACCAAAATGACAGTATTTATTTAATAACTTCTCCATTGGCGCAATAATCTGAGCATATCCTTTGATAAATTCCTGTAATATCCAGTATGTCCTAGCATAGTGCGCAGTTTTTTTACTGATGTAGGTGGTGGTAAATCAAATATAATTGCAATTTTGGATGGATCCACCAACAATCCTTGCTTGCATACAATATGACCTAATAATACTCCAAATGGTGAGAAGAAGATGCACTTTTTCAAATTCAAAGAAATTTGACACTGCCTACATTTATCCAGCATTAGCCTTAGACATTCAATATGATTTTTCAACAAAATAAAAATATTCCAGTCATCAAAGTATGCTTCTAAAAACTTATGCAAAAATTCTTTGAATGCTTCAATCACCACCTTGGAAAAGATGGCTGGGGAATTCTTCAGTCCAAATGGCATTATTGTATATTGGTAGGATCGCCACTCTATGGAAAACGTAGTCTTATGAAGATCCTCCTTGGCGATGCGGATCTGATGGTATCCTAAAAAACCATCTGTAAAAGAATACACTTCTTGGCCTCCCACGTTATCCAACACTTCGTCTGTGAAAGGTGTAGGGAAAGGATCATGTAGACAAGCATCATTCAGCTTCCTGAGATCTATGCAAATCTTGATCTCACTTGTCTTCTTATCTTTCACAGCCATGGGGCTAATCCATTCTTACTCTTCGACATGTTCAATAATCCTTGCTTCCAGCATTCTGTCGAGCTCAATATTCACTTTTTCCTTATATTTTGGGTTCAATCTGTAGGGTCTTTTCTGTAGAAATTTCGATACAAATTAATGTATTCCTACGATTCTCCTGATCTAACAATTTCTGCCACTTTTTAAATATAGAATCGATTCTACTAGTATTATTGCATAAGCAATTAAACCACGATCACAACCACAATGCACAAAGTGAAATATCAATAACACACAACACAAAAGTTTTACCGGGAAAGCGTAAAGCTAAAAACCCCACTATCATATATAATGTATATCATGAATCATGAAACAATCTCATGCAAAACTCTAATCCAAGAGCTCTCAGTACAATACAATCGTCTCACACTGTCATACAGAATTTAGCAAATACATCTGCCAATTTCCGTGTCCAGACAGCTTGCCTCCTCTGCACAAAATCTGCAATCCGAATTCTCACAATGAATCGAAAGTTGCAAATTGCCTCATTTGCACATGCTCATAAGCATATCCACTGCATGTGTGAACAAATCACAACTGATAGCCAATTGTCCCTTTCACCTGTTATCTCAACTGGATCTCCAATGGATTTTCATGCATGTAGTTAACCGTGACGCATCTTTAGTTGTATGTGAGTTAACTTATTAACTGAACTCTCACTAGTGCAACTGAGATTAAATCACTTAACTACACTTATAATTCTGTTACAATTCCAAATCACTCAGTTATGAATGAGATAATAGATTAATATTTATTGTCTAATTTAATTAAGGGAAAAGTAAATTAGATACATGTTTCTTGTTGAATTTTCAACACTCCCTCTCAACAAGAAAGGGATTATCCTTCACCCCAATCCTGTCTCTATGATATTTGAATTTTCTCCTGGTGAACGCCTTCGTCAGAATGTCCGCATCCTGATCTTATGTAGGAATGTATTGAAGCAACATGATCTTCCACTGCACAAAATATATGAGATGATGATATTGGATATCTATATGCTTAGATCTGTAATGAAACACAAGATTAATCGAGAGTTTAATGCAACTCTGATTATCACAATAAATCACTGTCGGATCTAAATGAGAACCAAACAAACCAACCAAGATCTTCCTCATCCAGATAGCCTCACATGCAGCTTGACTCGCTACCATGTATTCCACTTCCACTAAACTAAGTGCCACGAATCTTTGTTTCCTGCTGTACCAAGAAATAGTTGTAGATCCGATACTAAAGATCATGTGCTATTTATGTCCGTTGGGCTACCTACCCAATCTACATCCATGAAGCCATGTAACTTCACCGCATCCTTCTGTCTGTACCATAATCCATACTCAAATGTGCCCTTCAGATATCTTAGGACATGCTTACCATCCTTCCAAAAGAGTTTGGTAGGCTTAACCATCGCTTGACTTAGTTGGTTAACCGCATAGCAAATGTCCGGTCTCGTGTTCACTAAATACATTAGCGAACCCACTAACTGTC
>JASDQU010736147.1:323788-338894 GCA_032191745.1 Picea mariana | reverse complement strand
TTCCGACTTTGCGGAGGCTTCAGGAATGGTCCTTAACCTTGACAAGTCCAAGATCTACTTCTTCAACACGTCGATCATTGTACAGAACCATATCTCTCAACTCTTAGGCATACCCAAGAGCTCCCTTCCATCCAACTACCTTGGCATACCCCTCACAGGGGAGCCGACGTGTTCCATCTCTTGTGACAACTTACTCCTCTCCATTTCTCATAGGCTTAGCAACTGGACCTTTAGACCTCTTAACATTGTGGCTATATTGGTGCTTCTCAAGTCATTCCTGCAGGCTCTGCCCACGTACCTCTTCACGGCCCTGGCAGCGCCCAAATCGGTCATTCGAGTGATCAGGAGCCTACAATGAAACTTCCTATGGCATGGACATCAATCTAACAAAAAGTGGGCTCTAGTAAGCTAGGAGAAGCTTTGCAAACCCAAAAATCTAGGTGGCCTGGGACTTCGTGATCATGACAAGCTCAATCAAGTCATGGGAGCTAAAATGTGGTGGCGATGGCTCAAGCATCCCACGGAAATTTGGGCACAAATTTGGAAACAAAAGTATGCCCCGACTACACAAGCAGACCAGCTAATCAGATTCAATGACCATTTCCAAGGCTCTAACATCTAGAACATGGCCTCAAAAAATTGACCTCTAATTCAGAGGCATGTCTTCTGGGAAATAAGGGATGGGGAAAGCGCACTATTCTGGAAGGACTCTTGGCAACAGTTAACACCCCTTAACAATATGAAAGAACTCAATCCCCTCAGGCAAGCACTACAACCAGACATCTTTCGATGGGTCAAAGATCTCTGGAGTATGAATGACAGGAACACGCCCTAGCGACAATGGAAAACAAAGGGCCCAGAACTACAGCTCTCAGGGGAAATAGATCTCCAAGCCTGGAAAGCCTGCGCCAAACACAATAAGATACCAACACAAGATGGTCCAGACATTCTCAGATGGGGACACTCTACCACAGGTAATTTCTCAGTCAAAGAAGCCTACCACCTACAGGGGAACTACCAGAACGATGCTAAGTAGAGCATCTAGAGTAGGATTTGGAACAATGCTCTATGGCCCAAAGTTTCAATCTTTCTCTAGCTCACAGTTCAGAACCGTATCCTCACATGGGATAACCTTTTAAAAAGGGGCTTCATAGGCCCATCAATTTGCACCCTGTGCCAAAAGAAAGAGGATACTTTGGAACACCTTTTCAATGAATGTCACTACAGCCAGTGGATTTGGGACCAAGGATCCCAAGCAATGAGACGCTCTAACAGAAACAAGAATAACATCAGGGATACAATCGAGAACTGGGACTCAATCTCCTTTCACAACCCAATTCTTGTGTGTATCTGGCAGTTGTTCCCTGGCCTCACCCTCTGGCAAATCTAGAAAGAAACAAACAAAAGGATCTTCTACTCAAAAACCTCTCCTCCCACCACCACTTGGGAACGAATAGCGAAGCTAATTCGTGAAACGATCAAAAGCAAACCATGGACCCCTGACGACCTACAATGCACCCTCGAAGAGAAAAGCATTTTCCAAAGTTGGAATCTCAGCATGCACAATCACCCTACTACGATTGCAAACAATCATCATCCCAGCAGCCTGACAATCTAGACCCCCCCTCCATCGGGTTTTATAAAGATAAATTTTGATGGAGCCTCAAGAGGAAACCCAAGACCAGCGGGATTCGGGACAATCCTCAAGAACCCAATTGGCAAAATTCTGCATCTTGTAGCAGGTTACCTGGGTGAAAATACAAACAATGAAACTAAGCTTCTAAGTTTAAGAAGAGGCCTTTAGGTCGCAATTAACAATCACTTCTATAAGGTCATAGTGGAGGGCTATTGTCAGATCATCATCTAGCTCATTACCAAAATACTTCATGGGGAACACCCACTGAAAATGTCTCCTAGCTGGCGGCTCTCGAGACTTCTGGAAGACTTTGGATCCCTCATCTGTCCCAGTCTCACCATTATCCCTTCTCACGTGAAACGGGAAGCAAACAAAGTAGCGGATTGCCTAGCAAATGAGGGATTTGACACCAAGTTGGAACACATCCACTAGAAGGCCCAAACTTTTGCTTGCACTAATCTCTCGAAGCGTTGCCAAGACCTCGCTAGCAAGGATTTATTAGCCCCAGATGGGGTGACATGTAGAGTATTCCAGACACCTGGAAGGGTTTCGGGCCTAGCCTTAAATGTGGTAGGTTGACCTCCATCCCCTCAGCATTAACAATGGGCGCTGGCCCCAACCGTCATTCTCAAGACAAGGGACCTCTCCCTCGCAGGAACAGTCTGATCCTGCAAGTATTTAAGGTGATAGAGTTAATGGAGGAGGACGTCCCGTTGCTCCCTCCATTTTTGAACGGGCCGAGACATGGATGCACTCAGTTAGTTTTCGCCCTGCACCATCGTTGCAATTGCGAGCTCTAGTGCATTAATCAAACCACCCTCTGCGGTTTTTCAATCCACTCTTTCACTCCGATGCCTCGAGAAAGAGGGAAACCAGGTCGTGGTTCTGCCTGGTATACCCATCCCACTTGCCCTCAGAGGTTGCAATGGATGGAGTGAGCACTCTCGTTGGCTCGCACCCATCTTTCACGTAGCGAAAATGAGGCTAGACTCCCTCCCATGGCATATGTGGAGGAGATTTTCCTGGAGGAGCCAATTCAGGCTCCTCCAGAGCATCTCTTATTCACTGTGCCTGATAATTGGCAGCCCACGAGTCATTTTCTGGAAAAAGACACTTTGACAACCTCTGAGAAGCAACCAGAGAGCAACACAAAAGTAGAGAATTCCGATGACTTCCCCACCTGCTACATAGAGGTGGAGATACCGGAAGAAATGGCCTCTTAGGCGGCCACAACCGAGGCTGGACACACCTTGGACACAGGGACGAGAAGCGATGAGGATGAAGGAGCAGGCAAAGAACAACAATGGGAGGCAGTCCCAAGTGAGGTCGAGGAGAACATGCTAGGAGGCATGATGAGGGAGGGTGGCAAGGTCCTGTCGCCACCTCCCATTTCATCCATGCATGAGCAGTGGCGTGTCCTGCCACCTTTCCTCCACCCGAAGCACTTGGAACTCTTGTTTGATTTGCGGGGACAGATGGCAGACCAAGTCCACCGTGTCCTCCTCATGAGCCAGTGACTAGACATGCTTTATGATGCGTTTTCCAATGCCCCAACAAGGCAAAAATGCCTAACCTGCGTGCAGTCGTTCATGATGCTAGCTAGAGGAGGAGAACAAGAGGATGAGGCCAACATGGCCACCGGGTAATCACCATGGTTATGCTTCTATTTTTTTTAGTTTTACTGCTCAGGGCTATGCTTAGGCTTCTAGGTTCTCACTGTAAAACCATGGACACAATTCAGACTATGGAACGCCGTCTGCCCTAGTTTCCTACGGGCAGGATAGGTGGCGGACTGCCCACTTTTGATTGGAACAACATTGACTGCCAGATGTGCTTGTTTTTTATAAAATGACGACACAAATGGCAACCTCAACACAGTTGTATTTTTTTGGCCACTTAATATAGTAGGAACCACCTCTTTTTCATTAAAAAAAATAAAAAAATTACAACACAATAATTAAACTTGAAAACAAATTACAGTGAAATCTCAACATGAAAACTTCATATATAGTAAAATACAACACAGATAATGAAAACAAAAGAGACCTGCAAACTCCATTATGTCATCTCATTGAAGTGTAAGCAGTGAGGATTCTCAACAATCAAATAAACAAACATGCATAAAAAAAAAAAAATATTGCATTAGTTAATCTCATTGAAGTGTAAGCAGTGAGGATTCTCAACAATCAAATAAACAAACATGCATAAAAAAAATACATATTTTACACCACTTATGGTTGATGCGCTACTATTTTATTCTCTGGTGTCTGCAACTAACTAAGAGAGAGACAGGGGAATCTATTCTTATTTATATGGATAGCTACAGACAACATAATAAGGAAGATGTCATCCATGGGTTGTGACATGCGGCGGTATTCTTTATTTTGTCGATGGAGAAGAAGAGTCATTCTTTCTTCATGTGAGCTAGAGACAGGGAAAACAAGGTATCAAGGCGAGTTGTTTGTGATGTCATACTTAAGGAATGAATACCACATGGTGACTCAATACAAAACTTTAACAAGGATCCTTGCATGCACACCATATGATGTCTCAGAAAACTTAGGATACATATGATGTCTCCAGAGAACTTTCGGAAAACTTAGGTTAAATAAAAGACAAACATTTAATACCACAAAGTAATACTAACATTATAACTAGCATCAACTCAAGAAATGTTATATAGGTGTTTCCTAAGTTTTAAACAAATACCTAGTGTTTTGCCTCCAAATAAGGCTTTACAAATTCTCATTGATTAAAAAAATGTTGTGAGCATTTTATAAGCTGAGAAAAAATGATAGATTAAATATAAAAATAAAATTTGGATTAAAATTTTTGATTGGTGTACCAAAATAGGAAAATCGTTTACAATAGTCCGTGCTGTATCTAAGCTTATTTGTAAATGTTCATTAAATATATATATATATATATATATATATATATATATATATATATTCAAAACCTGAAAAGACTATTCAGATTTTCATCTGGCTTCTTTATCAAATTTTGAGCCAAACTCAATGTAAACATAATAATAAGAACATAATTCCATGTTTGTTTATAAAGGCTCCGTGTTTTGCGGCCCACATACTCAGTGGCTTTCTAACACGTTTTAGTAACCACATGCTTTCTAACATTTTATAGATATATTTTCAGAATCCAGCACATCCCAAGTCAGATCCATGTCCAACGAAGGCATTCCGATCACAGGATCCACTCTTCAACATCAGTCCACGTTGTAGCCAGAGCCGAAGCCGAAGCTGAGATTGATGGCATATTGCAGACTGCATCTGTCATAGATTTACAAGGTAGCGCAGAATCAGAATTCTGTGCTGCAAACACTGGATTGTTATCACCCCCACTGAATTCAGGACATTCTGATTTCACCTCAAAGGGTGATTTCTCCTTACAAGGTGTCACTGCGCTGATCTTTTGATTGAAAGAGTTATGGCCCAACTTTCCTTCATGGGATGGTTTAGTGGATGCAGATGAACGTTCACAGATTGCTTGCAGTTTGGCATCGACTGCAGATTGCAAAACAGATAACAGTCCAGATTGATTTCTAATGTCTGTAATTGAATGCAGATTGGAAGTAGAGGATGGGGATAAACTATGACTACCATGACTCAATTGCTGTTGCTGTTTTAAGCCCGGAAAATTCAAGCGAGCATACTCACCTCTTAGCCTGTAAGCAGCCCTGTCATAGGCCAATGCTGCCTGCTCTGCTGTATCAAAAGTTCCAAGCCAGAGTCTGCTTCTGTTTCTGGGTAATCTGATCTCTGCCACCCATTTCCCCCAGTGCCTCTGCCTGACTCCTCTGTAGAGCTTAGTGGGCTGATTGCTGCAGAGCCTGAGGCCCTGCTTACAAGCATGTTTCATCGGCCAAGGCCTCAGACCAAGGCTGTTCGTTGCGTCCCTCTGATGTCCCAATTTGGGTTTTGGAGCTGAAACAACAGATGTCAACCATTGGAGCTGCTCAATCTCGCCTTGTCTCTGCAGAAGCTGAAGCTGGATCTCAGAAGGTGTTAGTTGACAACAATCAGCCATAGGCTGCAGCTCACTGTGATTCCCCGCATGAAAATTCACAAACTGCTGTTGGTTAGTATTGCCTTCTAGCCCTCCAAAACTCGGGCATGGCCATGGCAGACTATCTCGACCATTACTGTCGTCATGGGAGTGCAATTCTGAATATAGATTGCAGAAGTTAGATGCAATGCCTGAACCTACATGATGCAACTCATGATTTGTTACATTGGGGTTGAAGATATCCACAGCATAGTTATCATCAGGCCTTCTCATAAACTTGCAGAAATCCACGAGAGTGGAGGTTGAACTAGGATTTGATTTAGGGCTCTGGGGTGTCTCTCTTCTTGATTGTTTGACAACTGATTCAACTACTTTCATTGACTCTACTCCTAGTGATATAGGATCTGAACACAAAGGCCTAGAACTCAGAGTATGCAAAGGGAAATCTGTAGCTTCTGCCATGTTCAAGATCATCTATCTTCAATAATATAATAATCACTATCTCTTGAAAGCAACTTTGGAAATTTTGATCTGACTCAAGCTTGCCTGATTCCTGACAAATTTGGCAATCAGATAAACTAGTAACTTTTCAGTTCTCTTTGGAGCGGAATCTGCACCTCAGACCATCACTGCAAGATTGTAGAAATCTCACCAGCACCAACCTTTAGTTAGTGAATGAGATGAAACTCTTTTACCTCAGATTTTTCTAATTTTGGGCTGGCAAAGCTCAGGGCCCAACCAAACTCCAGGCACCCACTTCTCACCGTGGCTTGGGAGGTGCAGCCACTTAATTCCTCGACGCAATCTGCCCTATCATTTGAACGTTTGAAATTTTATATAAGAAGTCCACTAGAAGCCTAATCATCTAACAGGGAGCTTAAAATTTACAGAACTGAATATGTGCTTACAAGATCACCTAGAAGAAAAAATTAAATAGCTCTTCCATTCACAGGACAGGGCCACTGCCCACCACCACAGATCACAGAGGTCTGCAATAGAACTGCAAAGCTAGGAAATCAAAGGCTAGCTATGTATTCCACTTCCCACCACCACAGATCACAGAGGTCTGCAATAGAACTGCAAAGCTAGGAAATCAAAGGCTAGCTATATATTGGTGATTAGTGATTACTACCGTGCAATATATTCTGAATGATTGATATAAATGCTTCTGATGCATTGAAGAAGATAAAAAGAAAAAAGGCAAATGGGGGATCAGAAAAACAACCCACAATCCATAATCAAATCAGTTCTACAAAGACCAGGAAATCAATGCTGAATCCTTCAATCAAAACCCCATTAACTGAAATTTCTCCATACATGAATAAATCTTGGGTCCTATAAAATTGAAAGTGCATAAGGATAGTAGAATGGGATTAATAGAACAGGGAGTCTCTCAAGAGCATGAAAGTGTTCAACAACAATACACATCTATGCACTAGTGGTACTCTACTCCTATTTATGCTCACAAGATTGCAAGCTTCAAGCACATTTTATAATCAGGCATTAATTTACTTTAAGACATAAATACAAATTGTATCAAAATATTTATGTAATCATCAACATCTTTGGGCAAAGGATAGTGAATTGATCCCAAAGTATTCAGATCTTCGAGGTATCTGCAGTGGTTGGCAACAACCCAACTGATTTTGCCAGTGTAAGGGATTTCTGATTAACTTTACATGTGTCAAGTAGCCAAAGGCATCAGGGTTAGGAGCAGCCCTTGTGGCTTGATTATGACATCATAGATCCAAACCGTGGTTGGAGTAATTAGGCCTGGAGAGTTTATGTTTTAAAACATGTTTACAAAGTAACTAGACCTTGAGAGTTTATGTTTTGAAAGGGTGTTGTTTAAAAGTTTTACTTTTTGATTGTTTAAAAGTTTTACTTTTTGAATTTTTTCATTGGAATTTTGGGAAACAAATTTGGGTAAGATCGTCATTTTCTTTTGTTTAAATTACATTTTTTAATTTATAAATGGATTCAGCATCTTGAAAAAATTTAAGGCATTCGGATTATACAGACTCAACCACTCAAATATACAATTCCAATCATTTCTGACCTCAACAAAATTGATCGAAAAATATACCTAAAAAAAAAAAAAATAAATAAACCCTTAACCTACAGCTTTTGAAACATGTTTACTAATTATTTGATCATGAAAATGCCCAATTTTGATTTTGATATACAAATACAATAAATTTTACCTTTTAATTTAAAGGGTACCAGTGTCAAAATTAAACAAATTGATGTTAAGTGTCCTTTGCAGTTGATAGCCACATCTACTCAATTTCAAACATTTTATTGGACTTGGAAGTCATTTTCAACAGATTTCAAATGCAAAAAGTTTGATTTGGTCACATATATGGAAGCTATGGCTACATATCATATCAAGTAGGTGACCACCCACCTGCCTTTGATTCATTACGCCTCCAAAAGTTGCTTAGCAATCTACAGAAAAACAAAAACGAAATACTTCTAAATTTATTTGTCTTTTTAATTTAAACGATAGTGTCAAAGAATTTTTTAAGTGTACTTTGCAGTTGATGGCTACATGTACTCAATTATAAGCATTTTATTGAACTAGGAAATCATTTTCAAAAGATTTGAAGTGCAAAAAGTTTGATTTGGTCAAAATATATGGAGCTAGATATCATATCAAGTAGGTGACCACCCACCCACATGTGACTTATCATTCCAAAAGTTCATGAGTAGTCCATAGAAAAACAGAAATGAAACACTTATGAGTTTATTTATATCACTTTCATTGAAAATCATATTTAACAAAGTCCTACAAAAGCATTGTGTGATCTTTATTAAAATGACAGCAACATAGAATCACTCTAAGTTGAATTCTAAGATATAGGAATATTTTTATGTAAAATTATTGCAATGGACAAGGTAATATTCAAAATTTTATTTTGTTGGTATAGAAGTTGGTTTTGAAAAAGAGTTTTGGAGTTGATGGGAAAGATAAGTTGAACTCTAAGATATAAGAATAGACAAGGTAGTATCCAAAATTTTGTTGATATAGAAGTTGGTTTTGAAAAAAAGTTTTAGAATTGATGGGAAAGAAAGTAACCATAATCAAAAGTTTGTTAATATAAAAGTTGATTTAAAATTGGTTTACAAATTTTTATTAACTTAATAGCATTTTTTTCATATTAATAATATTAATCTCAATTTATATTTTATAAATTAATAATTAAAGTTTTGTTAATATAAAAATTGATTTAAAATTGGTTATAATATTACAGATTTTTATTAATGTAGTAACATTTTTTCCTCCTATATTTATATTTATAGTAACAGTAATTTTAAATTAAATTTTATGAATTGATGTAATGATATCATTTTTTAATCTTTTCATTAATATTATTAATATTATTGTTAATTTGTATTTGTATTTTGTAAAAAAAATATTTTATATTTATTATAATTTTTGAAAATATTATATCACTTTTTTAAATAAATAAAAATATGCAATTAATGATCTTTTAAGTTTATTTTAGAGATCTCAAACAATTATTTGATCATTCAACATATTAGCATATCCATGAAAGGGAGTGTTGATGTTATGAAGAAAGTGGTATATACATTAAAAGTGGGTAGTGATGTTATAAAGAAAGTGAGTGTTGATGCTATGAAGAAAATGGTATATACATTAAAGTGGGTATTGATGTTACAAAGAATGTGAGTGTTGATGTTATGGAGAAAGTGATATATACATTAAAGTGAGTATTGATGTTATGAAGAAAGTGGTGTTATTAGAAGATTTAATATATTAGCATATAAATAGTAAAGTGAACATTACTTTTATGAAGCAAGTGGTGTTGTATAAGGACACAAGAAAGAGATTATGAAAAATATGGTGTACTATAAGGACATAAGAAAGAGAGCAATGATGTTACTCTATTGGTTATAAATTTGAAATGGTAATAGTCAAAACGGAATATTTTTGGCAACCAAGACATGCTTGCAATCCCTTAAGATAATAACATGCTTGTGGTTGACTATTATTGAATAATAGAAACGTCCAACCCTTTAACACCCCATGTTGGTTGGCCTCGTCAGTGTTAACAATTTGGAAGGGACCCTTTATGTTGTATTTATGATGTTGTGAACAATTCCAAGATGACAATTTGAAGTTGAGTTGTGATATTTTAAAATGGATGATAAATGACATGTTTTTCATTTGGTCCAAGTAGTTTTTTAGAATTATTTTCTAATGTAACACTATAAAAAATTGTCATAAATCATGCCTCTTAATTTTGAAAAAATTGAACCATTTTACATGACAAAATTTGAGGGGTATGGATTGGAGTAATAAACTTTGGGTTTTAAGTATTTTATAGATAAAATGGTCGTTTTTTTTGTGACTAGGGGAATTGGTAACGATGACAGTATCGTACTCGCGTGACACAGGGTCGAATCCTGTCGGCTGCCTTATAACCCCTAAGGAGAATCACACCGCCGGCAAGCACGCTTCCGAATAAATCGAGGTGAAAATCGACCTTGAAACCTCTTTTTACATATTTCCTTCCATTTACACGACACTTGCTAATCGATCTACACCCCTACAGACAGATAAAAGGATTGTTGACATAATCCTTGTAAAAAAATTAATTTATAATTATTATAATTTTTGAAAAATATATATTATTTTTAAATAAAAACTATACCATTAATAATCTTTTAAGTTTATTTTAGAGATATCAAACAATCATTTCACAATTCAACATATTAGCATATATATTAATTACTATTGATATTATGAATAAAATGGTATATGTATTAAAGTGGGTATTGATGTTATGAAAAAGTGGTGTTAGCAAAAAAAATTAATTTATAATTATTATAATTTTTGAAAAATATATATAATTTTTAAATAAAAATTATATAATTAATAATCTTTTAAGTTTATTTTAGAGATATCAAACAATCATTTAATTATTCAACATATTAACATATATATATATTAATGAGTATTGATGTTATGAATAAAGTGGTATATGCATTAAAGTGGGTATTGATGTTATGAAAAGGTGATGTTCAGTAGAAGACTTAACATATTAACATAGAAATAGGATGTTATGAATAAAGTGGTATATGCATTAAAGTGGGTATTGATGTTATGAAAAGGTGATGTTCAGTAGAAGACTTAACATATTAACATAAAAATAGTAAAGTGAACATAATTTTTATAAAGAAAGTGGTATTATTAGAAAGATACAAAGAAAGAAATTATGAAGAAAGTGGTATTACTAGAAGGATAAAAAAATATATTAAAAATATATTAATGATGTAACTCTATTGATTATAAATTTGAAATGATAATAGTCAAAAGGGAATATTTTTTACAATCAGGACATGTCTGCGATCCTTTAATATCATAGTATGATCATGGGTGACTATTATTGAATAATAGAATAGTCCAATCTTTTAATATCCCACATTGGTTGGCCTTGTAAGTGTCAATTATTTGGAAGGGGGCCCTTATGTTGTCTTTTATGATGTTGTGAATAATTTCAAGATGGCAATTTGGAGTTGAGTTGCAATATTTTAGAATTGATGAAAAATGACATGTTTTTCATTTGGTCCAAGTAGTTTTTTAGAATCGCTTCCTTCCTATGTAACACTATCACTATGTATAAAAATTGTTGTCATAAATCATGTCTCCTTTATTCTGAAAATATTAAGCCATTTCCCATGACCAAATTTGAGGGGTATGGATTGGACTAATAAACCTTGGCTTTTATGTACTTTATGGATAAAATGGTTGTTCACATTAATCCTCTTTGTTGAAATCAATTGCAATTTGATGTTGGTGATCTTGGATTTGTCAAAATTTATGGATAAAAGATTAGAGTAATATTTAAAAGAGAAAAAGAAGTTGAAGTTGGTCATTTTAGCAAGTTAAAATTTGTGGATACTATTTAACAATAGAAAATGTATTACATGGGTAAGGAATTGCATTACACATCACATTTAGATGAGTAACGAGTGGAGAGGCCAAGCTCCCTATATTGAAGGAAGAAATATAGATAGTAGCAATCCTAAAAAGAAAAAGCTGAAGAAAAGGGAAAAGAGAAAAATTAGCTTGGTTCTTAATTGTTGTCATTCTCTCCCTCCCAAATTGAATAACACTATTGAATATACGAATTGGAACTTGTCCTTGATGTTCTTTTGAACCTCTAGAAACCTTATTGTGTTTGCATTAGGATGCTTTCAATTTCCTCCAACCAAACTTTGAACTTATGTAGAACTTAATGACCATTTTTCATTGTTTTTTCTTTGTTCATAGATGTATTACCTCCATTTTTTTATGATCGGTAGAAGACTTTCTTTTATATTCATAAACGTGTGTCCTCTTTTATAAATGAATGAATAATTGTTTTGAAAATAATAAAATCCAACCTCACTAAAAAAAATTATAATAATATTATATAATAGTTATTTTTTATTTTAATTGTTTTTTAAATAATTTTTTAAATAAAATATAAAGTTAAGAATTAAGGGAAAAATTACATAAATTTTGAATATTTTTTTTTTATATTTTAAATTTTGAAATTAATAATATTACTATCATAAATATAAGGTATTAATAATATAAATTTTCTACATATCTATACTTACAATAGATATTTACAACATTGTAAGCTTCAAACATTCTTTGTAATTAGAAATTAATTTACTCTTAATCTTTCAAAATTTTAATACAAATTGCATAAAGTGTTCTTATAAGCATGTTACTTTGCTTCCTCTTAAATATGTTATTAGATGAAACTATACTAGATAAACATAAGAAAAAGATTACGGGTGGTATCAGAGCTCAACTTCTCGAAGAAGTTGGTTTCAAAATTTGGTTGGACACTCTTCACCATGTTTCAAAAGGAAGCACCTGGTTGGGAGGGAGACTTGACTGGTTTGAGGCATCTTTATTATCATCCTTCGGCCAAGAAGATTCTTGGAACACTTGGGCACTCATTGGGACAACATGTGGCACAAGTGTTGGAATGACCTTGTGGATAGAAGTTTGGAATGATTCCCAAGGGCATTGGGTGTCGGACAAAGGTGGAGGATGATCCAAAACTACTACTACAAGCTACATTCAATCCAAGAGTAGCCTAGTCAAGTGTCCCATTGCACCTTAGGGTGCACTTCAATGGAGTGCATATGCGTGCTACTATTTTAGAGGACACATTGTGGAGTGACTTTGAGCTAAGAGTAGTTGGACTAAGATGCTCCCCCAGAGACCTTGCAGAGACGATGTTACGTGGTACCCATTGGCAACCCACTTTGGAAAAAGGTAAAGTTCATTGTTCTAGTCATTGTTGTTCATTTCCCTTAACAAGTTTTGCATGACAAACTTATGCAAATGGAAGGTTGCAGTAGATAGGAACCTTGGCTGAAAACTAAGGATAGTGCAACCATCAACTTTGTTTTATGGATTTGATCATCAATGGAAGGGAATTTCATCTATTGGTAGACTCCAGTGCCTCACACAATTTCTTGTGGATAGAATTGGAAAGTGAACTCAGACTTAGAGTTGTCTCATGTGGAGCTTCAGTTAAGGCGGTTAATTCTAATTTAGTGCAATGATTGGGGTTGCATATGTAGTTCACATTCAGTTGAATAAGTGGAAGGGTTGACTTGAATTCATAGTGTTGGGGATGGATGACTTTGAGGTCATTCTTGGACAATAGTTATTAAGGAGGATGCAGCCAGTCCTCATGCCATTTGCAGATAAGTTGGTTATACTTGGTGAGTGAAAGCCTTGTGTTGTGTGAACAACAACGAGGAAGCCAGATGGAAGGGTGTGGATTGTATCTACACTGAGCATGAAGAAGGTGGCTAGGAATCCAAAGTTGCAATTTTTTGTAGAAATCATTGGGGAAGTGGACAAGCATGGAGTGGGAATGCCTATTCCTCCATCAATTGCCAATGTGTTGGACAAATTTGTGGATGAGATGTTTGATTCGTTGCCAAAAGTGCTCCCACCTAGACATACTATTGACCATTGTATTGAGTTGGAACCAAGGATGCATCTTCTGGATAGAGCTCCTTATTGAATTTTAGTGCCTGAGTTGGAAGAGTTGAGATGGAATTTGATGGAGTTGGTTGATGTTGTCTTAATTAGACCTTCTAGGTCACCGTATAGCACACTTGTCCTCTTCCAAAAGAAGGACACCCCATATTTATGGATGTGTTTGGACTACTGCACATTGAACAAGCAGACCATCAAGCATATGTACCCCCTTCCTTTGGTTGTGGATTGCTTTAAAAAGTTGGCTAAGGCCAAGGTATTCTCAAAGTTGAACTTGAGGCATGGATACTACCAAGTGAAGAATGAAAATGGAGATGAGAGAAAGACAACCATGGTGACAAGGTATGGTAGTTTTGAGTTTTTTGTTATGCCTTTTGGCTTGAGCAATGCCCCAATAACCTTTTGCACTTTGATGAACAATGTATTTAGATTGTTTTTGGACAAGTTGATGGTTGTCTACCTAGATAAAATTCTGGTGTTTAGTGAAAACATGGAAGATCATAAGAAGCACTTGGAAGAGGTCTTTGAGGCATTGAGGCAAAACCAACTATACTTGAAGAAGTCCGAGTGTCTTTTTGGGTAGACTGGAATTCCATTATTGGGCCATTCAGATTGGACAAGGATGTATCTACGTTGATTCTACAAAGATAAGGGCGATTAAGGAATGGGAGGAGCCAAGGATATTCTAGGAGGTAATAATTTTTCCTTGGTTTGGCTAAATATTACCGTAGGTTCGTGCACTACTACATATGGGTGGAAAAACCAACGTCGTACTCTGACATTACGGATAAAATTGACCATACTGTCGGATTTTACTTGAATTTTTTGTATTTTTTTAAAAAATCCCCGACGTTCGTCTACTATCCAATGAAAGAGACTATCATCAAATATCCTATGGTTGACCAAGTCAACTATCATTGGATATTCGACGGTTGACCAGGTCAATGTTGTATTTACCAACATTTGACGAAGTCAATGTTTTTGTCCGTTAAGCAACATCTCTTTGGTCAACATCTGTCGGAAGTTCGACGAAAGTGTGATATATAATTAAAAAGTTCGGAATATTAAAGATGTTCGATGTTGTTTCTATACTAGTGACGGTTTGCAGAGGTTATAAGGGATATTTTGATCTAGATTTATGTAGGAACACAATGAAATACAGAAATACACATAAACACAGAGGTGTAGCGGAAATAAGACTTCATTTCATTAATAACAAATGACTGAAATATGCTTATAGATAGAATGGAAATAAACTAGCTAGGGCGCTGGTAGCTTATCTCTGAGAAGAGATGTGGCCGCTACTCGCATCCGTGAGAAGATGATTACAATGAGGCTCTGAAGGCCCTTTTACAATAAACGGGAATGCCAAAAGTCCTAGACATCCAAAAACCTAACCCTGG
>JASDQU010736147.1:306798-323688 GCA_032191745.1 Picea mariana | reverse complement strand
CGATGGCGGCATACTGAAGCTGCTGAAATTCACATGGATGCCAAGGTCCCCTGATGCTCCGACCCAACTCTTGTTTACGGTTCTGTTTTGATAGTCTATGCATGATGAATTTTAGTTCTGTTTATGCTTTCGTTTTAGTTACAAACAATAGTATTTTGAAGCAACCTGCTACTCCTGGTTTCCTTCGGGCGGGAGCTAGCCCTGTTAACTGTGATAATTTTGCCACCCTCAGTCTGGTCTGTAACTATGTTGACATGTGGAAATGGAGGTCCAGCTGCCCTGGTTTCCTGCAAAGGCGGGGCAGCTGGCATCCCCGACAGTGTTATCTTTGTCTATGGTAATATAAAAGGTTCCAGCTCTTTTTTATTTAAAAAAAAAAGATATTAAAAATTATAATAATTTTATTTTGTTATTCTATTTCTTTGAAACTACTACAATTTACAATTTTTATATTAGTTGTCAAATCACAATACTCTGTTTTAAAAAGTACTTTATATGTGATATTAAAAATTATAATAATTTTATATAATATTTTTATTTTGTTATTCTATTTCTTTGAAATTATTACCATTTTCAAATTATAATAATTTTATATAATATTTTTATTTTGTTATTTTATTTCTTTAAAACTATTACAATTTTAAGATTAGTTGTAAAGTAGTTTTAAAATATATATGCAATTTTGTAAATATATTTTCAATATTCAATTTTTGAGAAAATTTCAATTAACATTTTTTTTATCATATTTTAAATTTTTTCAAAAAAATTTAAATAATATATATTATTTATTTTAATTGAAATTATTTAAACATTAATTTTGTAAACATATTTTTTATATTAAAAAAATTATATATATATATTTCAAAATTTAATCTTTTTATAAAACTCAAAATATAATAGATAAATAAAATTAAATAATTTATTTATAATTTATTAGTTTTCTAAATTAATCTTTAATATAATAAACATCTTCTCATTTATTTTTCATGTTCTATGCCAACTTTTTAATACGTCAATAGTGTTTTTTTCTCCTTTATTTTTCATCACCTTAAACATACAAAATGATACTTTTCATCTTCTTAAACATGGGAAAATGATACTTTTAATTTATAAAACATAATATTAAAAAATAAAATAAAATTTAATGATATTTATTTGAAATGAAATTTTAAATCAAATATATAATATTTTAGTTTAAAAAACATATATTAAAAAATGGAAACAAAATTCAATGATATTTATTTGAAATGAATATATAATTTTCTATACAATTCTTAGACAATTAATTTTATGGTCATCTTTTTAAATATGGAAAAAAATTATTTTTAATTTAGAAAACATAATATTAAAAATGGTACACAAAATTTAATGATATTTATTTGAAATGAAATATCAACATCAAATATATAATTTTTAATATTTTTAATGTAAAGATTCTTAAATTGATTATTTTTGTAGTATCAACAATTTTGTAGAGGGTTGTTTAGTTATTCTATTAAATAATTTTTTTAACTAAAATTAAATGATATAAATTTACACAAATCACTACTTTTTATTATTCAAAATTTATTTATAAATACAGAAATGGACAAAATGATTATCTCCACCTTTCACATTTTGACATGAACGAGAATTATCATGTATCCAAAAAATACAAGATGCTCTGCATGTGTAAAAAGCTGAACCTGGTATAATGGCCAACTGGAAAGCAGACATGGAAAGTTTACGTTCAACCGTGTCTGGAAAATTAAAATTTACGTTAAACTGACCAACATCATTTTCTCCCTATTCATTTTTATGTGTTAAAGCCCACAAAACCCTCACCTCGCAACAGATTTCGCCAACCCAATCATATTCCATGGCTATACAAATATTTCTATATAAAAAAGTTGGTTTAAAAACATTTGTCAGTAATATTATAAAAAACTTTAAAAATATATAAAAGTTATAATTTTTAACCATTAAAATATTATATAATTGATTACATTAATTTTGTTAACTATTTATTTATCTTAAAATTAATAATAAATAATAATAAAATAATAATATAAAATTGCAAATTAAAATGTGAAGATGTGAAACCAAACTTATTAATAATTACAACATTTTTATAAACTTATTAATGATTACAACATTTTTATAAACTTTATCAATGCCCATGTTCAACATTAATGATAAGAATGTATTAAACCCCATTCAACTTAACTTGTCTCTTCAAATCATTCAAGCAAGTAGTAATCACAATTTCACTATTCTATATTCAAAGTACAATTTTGGGTTGCATATAAATCTTTTTACCTTCAATATTGCTTCTCAAAAGAATTGAATCTTAGTAATTCTATTTAAATTCAATTTTATGTGAAACTTTTGATTTATATAACAATGCAAAATGCACTATCTTGAAATGCTTAATGATTAAAGGAGAATGACTATACGAGAGTTTTTATATTTGAGAATGTATCTTCTTGAAATGCTTGATGACAAGAGAAGAACGAGGGCTCTTATGTTCTCACTTTATGAGAGTTTCCCTATTTGAGATTGGTCTACTCAATGTTCACTAATTATATTTCTAGATTTAAATGGTCTTTTACTATGGATTTAGGTTTTTATCTTTAGTTTATGATTTTCTAGATTTAAATGGGATTTTACAATGGATTTAGGTTTTTATCCTTAGTTTATGACCTTTTCAATTAATATGGAGAGTATTAATTATCAAAGCCTTAAAATATTATAAGAAATAAAAGTACACACAAGTACAAACTAATGTGAGCATGGAGTACAACTCCAAAATAGATATGAGGGGTGAGGTACACAATAACGTCTCTCTCTCTCTCTCTCTCTCTCTCTCTCTCTCTCTCTATATATATATATATATATATATATACAACTCCAAAATAGATATGAGAGATGAGTTACACAATAACCTCTCTCTCTCTCTCTCTCTATATATATATATATATATATATATATATATATATCTAATGATGATCTATCCATCCAAACTCAATTCTTTTTAGTATTAATCATTGATGGTTGGTTGTTGCATATTTTTCTTTCCTTTGATTCCATGTGTTGTTGCAAATTTCCTAATTTGTTGTAGTTGATGGTCTTTGATAATGTCATGTTGAATAATAGTTCTATGATGCTCTATTACGTGAATATTATTAAGTATTCCATCTCCTTGATAATGTTGATATCAATCTTCTTGTTTTTCTTGAAAACTTTCTTGGTAATGAAAGTATTGATATGGTTTCACCTTTGATGTTTTCTCTTCATTCTGCACACCAATACCATAAATCTTTTTTTCAGAGACAACGACATCCTCTATCCTCTATGCTTGGTCTTTGATTACTCTAGCCTTTGAGATAATATCATCATATTTAACATGTACATCCTCAAGCTAAAGCTCAACTTCTTCAAGTATTTTATGGTGACCTTCTTTGATCTTGTCTTCCTTCTCTTTTTTAATATGGATGGTAATATTTTCCATCAATTTATTTATTTGTTCTTCAATTCTTGCATGCATTTCTTATTTGATATCATCAACATCTAGGGCTTCTTCAACAATTTTACTGATTTCTTAATTAATGATCTTTGATTATGTTTCTTGTAGGGACGTTTTCACATTCTTATCATCATTAATAAGTTCTTGATTGTGCTTACGCAACCTTATGATTTATTCATCTTTCTTTTTCAATTCTCCCCTTGACTCATCATTTTCCTACTTTCCTTTGCTAATATTTTCTTGCTTCAATTTATAAACCTCCTTAATGAGTAAGTCATTAAGGGCTTCTATCTTTAACAACTCATCAATAAGAAAGATGATACAAGCTTAGGGATCGACATATGCACTTGTAATATCTTAGGGCTTGTATCATTAGAGCTTAGGTCCAAGAAGCCTTAGAGATTTTTGACCTACATATCAAGAGTATTCAGGCTGAAAGCATTTTTTAAGGGTTGGTGACATCTCTTTAAAAAACTTTCACTAAGATTGATAGATATTTTATTGGTTGTTTGAGAAAAAATTCACCACCTATCCTTTCATCCAGTTATCCCTTTCTTTTGAGACTTTATGATTCGTAATCGAGAGACTTAGATCCCACTCGCTTCACAAACATGGATCCTTTTAGAATAAAACTTTTTGTCTCTATCTTAGCTTTGTTCTCGGGCTTGTACAAAGTGCTCTATCTTTTGGAGGCTACTAGGCCTCTATCCTTGTAACACCCCTGTTTTAACTCTTATGAACTAGAATGTATTATGTAATGGCGACTTAGGTCGGTGAGCCTATAAAGTTGAAAAGGGGCCAGAGTTCCTAGGATATGTAATATTTCATATACATTAATAAAATACATTATTGGTTGCAAGGCAAACAAGGACAAAAGAGATAGGGGGCTATGATTCCATGAGAGAGGGGGCTTAAGGGGTTAAGTCTTTTTATTATATTTTATTTATCCATAATTGAATTTATGGAGAAAAGGGGTTACATGAGCTTCTTGGGAGGAAGGCCATGTGGTTCTTGTTTTCATGTAAGTATATAAACCCTACCCATGGGTTGTTTGGGGGTTGCTCTTGGTTAATCATTTCATTTTAGAATTCCTCATTTTACTCCTGTGGAATTCATGTTCTCTTGGGAGGGAGCATGGAAACAAATGGTTGGAGCAAGAGAGTCATTGCTATATGGTTGTAATAGATTACTGATCATTCCATGAGGGAATGGATGCATGTGTGCATGAGATTGATGGCAGTTCAGAAAGAACTGTCCACAACTGAGAATCCTTGGAGTTTCTAGCAGGGATATTTCATGACCAGTAGCACTGGAGCCCTGGAGAGAAATGGAATAGCTTGAGGGACTGCATGGCAGAGAAAGGTGTTCATTTCTTTGGGTTGTGCAGGCTGAGGGGGAAAGAGAGCTAGAAATTCAGATTTGTTGTGTGGTTGGGAAACCTGAGAGCTAGTTATCCAACTGTTGTATGTTTTAGATTTGGCCTAGGACCCGTCCTTGTGGATTCATAACTTTGGATCGAGGGTGACCTATTGTTGAGAGTAAAAGAACAACAATGTCTATGGTTGGGAGGAATGTCCTTGGTTTGCAGCCAGTTGGTGAATGTTTACTTGAAAAGATAAGTGCTCTTTGTGTTTTCTGTATAATGTATATTCCGTTGTGTATTTAATTATCTCTGAGATATGTATTTATAATGTTCCTGTTTGCTGGTTATTTTTTGTGCATGGCACATTGCTTATTTATTTTATGTTGTAGCATGGATATTTATTAATGCATGTGGTTCTTTCATGTTTATTCTCGAATTAATTATTATCAGAGTTCAAAATCCAGTTTGAAGCGTGTTTTGAAGTAGCATGGCCAGCCTGTGGGTGGTTGGGTATGTTACAATCATCTATCTTGTACAAGGATCTTTTCTCATGTTAGAGGGATTCAGATGACCTCGGCCCCATAATTTCTAAATGATTTCATCGTTGATTTCCTCGATGCTCAGGATCGAGGCAAGAAATTTCACTACAATTGGGTCATCCTTTTGTTGGGTATGATGCTATGGAAACCTCCACCAAGATTTGAGATAGGCACAGATAACACCCCTGTGTTCGTTAGCCCCAGGTTCCTAAATCTCTAAAATTCCAAGAATCTCAAGGTCCAAGAAACAGTGGCCAAATATTTACACCAATGGTTATTAGCATTAATCGCGACTTCTAATGAGAGGGTCTGCATACTGGAATGCTCTTCGACGAGTATGTTGATTATATTGAATTTAAATTTGACTTTCATAACATGTGTATATCTCCCCAAACAACCATAGGCAACACAGAAGTCGAGCTCCCCTTCTACATTACATAAAGGGATGTCTTGGAGGGTGTTGCAAGGTGGTTGACCGACTACCAGCCTCCCTTCTCTAAGGTTCAACATGAGTTTGAAGTAATACCTAAGAAATATCGATAACAGAAGTGGGCCACAACTGTTCTTCAACACCGATACAAGGTTTTCACATCCAATGAATGTGAATCTCCCATTTCAGATGACCGCATGCAGAGCGATGATGGGTATGGTGCAGAGGCTAAGGTTGTCTGAAAGAAAAAGAAATCATCCAAAGATCAGGTTTACCCCCTATCGACCTTGATTCCATCCTAGAGGAGGATCGTCCACCCTCACCTCATGTGTCTCCTATCAATGAAGAAGTCCTTCCATCGTCAGTCCAATCGAAGGTTGAGCCAGGTTCCAGAAAACGTTGGCATACAACTTCAATGAAGCAAGTAGATACTGGCTCCCATACACCTAGTCGAAAACTAGCCAAACTGATGAAGGAGCTCCATGTTCAATTGGCTAAACAAAAAGAATTTCAAAGTTATATGGTGAGAAAGGTGAAATTTCTAGGTCAAAAACTTGCTTTACCTTCACCCCCAGAATCTCCACCACACAAATCTCAATCTCTTAATACTCTGGGAATAAGCCAACGTCGAATTTTGAGTGTCAACCCGTTGGCCATGATCCCCTCTAACTTGGCCAAGACAAAACTTGACCTTTCACAGGTCCCTACTACCGAGATACAGGGTTTTATCACCACCATGATCTATGAGCTCGGGGAGAGAAATTAGATTCTCACCTAAGAGCATACTCATCTCCACATATAGCTTGACCAGGAAGTCTTCATTCATGAAAATATTAGATCCCTGTTACAACAGGAATCCATTGTGCACCAAGAAGTTGAAGTTACTCAGCAAAACCTCAAGGTCTTTCATATTGATGAAGTTGTTGCACCTACCAAAACCAATGGCCAGTATGAGGCCATTCTAACCAGTCACATCGAGGCCTTCACTGCTCTTGATGAGGCTTACTCACAGGTTTTTCAACTTGGGTAGGTTCAACCAGACATCCTGGCACCACAAAAAATTAAATAAGTCAACGAGCGTATTCATGACCTAGAATCTCATAATCTAGAACTCCGCACGTGAATTCAATAGTTAACACTAGAGGAGATGAAATTACAGAAAAATATGGCAACATTAGAGGCCATTGTCCGGGCCAGGCTAGGTATATTAAAATATTTTTTGAAGGTGGTTGATCATAACTTTTCTTTGTGGATCCATTTACCAACCCCCTGGAATTAATTGCTATCCATGATAGACTTAGCACAACCGATGTTGAGGTTGCACAAGAGAAGAATAATTTGGCCTCACTTCCAACAAGAGAGTGCACAACTATGATGATAGTCATTGCATCCAAGACAAAGTATATTATTGTGGCCCATACTGAGCAACATAGTATATCATATCTCATCACTTATGCGACTAATAAGGAATTATTTTTTTATACCCAGTTGATATACGCATAGGTTATTATTGGCCCCTTGATCGAAAAAATGGAAAAAAACGGATTTGACATCCCCTTAGGTCACAACAGTTGATGGAGAAATGATTGTTCAAAGTTGGGTATATGTTATATTGTTTGCACGAGTAGTAGTGTATGAGCGTATGCACCGAGCGTGTAGGGGGGTTAGAGGGGGGGTGCAGTGCCCCCGAAAAAAAAAATCCTGCCTCGGGACTGCATTATATTTAGGTGTTTTTTTGGCACATGGTTTCTTTGCCAATGGTTTTCTATTTCCGATTAAGGAATTAGGGTTTTGGACTAATCCAGATCATTGGGTTAGGGTTTTGGATGTCATTGGCTCCTATATGTATTTTGTATTGTAAACATTGTAACACAATGAATGAATATATAATATGTTGGTTTTCCCGGTTTGGGTTTCCACGGGAAAAATCTCTGTGTAATGTTTGTATTTGCCATTGTATCTTTTCTATTCTTTTTCTGAATATCTATTTGCAGTAGATATTGTACAAGGTTAGAATTTACATTTGGTATCATAGCTTTATTGTCTTTAGGGGGATGCCTTTGTGGTCAAGGGTTTGGCTTGGGACTGTGATGAGCCTTGTTACAGTGGGAGATCTGTGGTATTTCTTTTTCAGGTAAAAAGAAATGGCAAGCAATTCAAAGATGGAGATCGATAATTTTAATGGGAAATTTTTTGAGTTGTAGAAGCTCAAGATGGAAGATCTATTGGTGGATAGAGATCAGTGGATCGTGGTAGATCCAGGTACTGCACCTACATGAACTTATGCAGATGACTAGAAAAGGTTGGATCGGAAGGCAAAGAGCACAATCCAATTGTGTCTCTCCGATTTAGTATTACTGAATGTGTCAGAGGAATCTACAGCCAAGGATTTATGGGAAAGGTTGGGGAAGTTGTATCAGTCTAAGACCCTGGTAAATAAACTATTCCTGAGAAAGAAGTTGTATAACCCGAGGATGAGAGATGGAGACTCAGTGGCAGAGAATTTGAATGCCTTCAATACTGTGGTAAGTCAATTAGTATCTGTTGAGATTAAAATTTCAGATGAAGATAAATGTATCAGTTTGTTGTGTTCTTTACCATATGTTGGCCCTTGACCAAGTTTTGGGAGATCCTTGGTCAAGTTTGACCTATTTTGGGACTTCGACAGCCAGTCAAAGATGGAGCACAAGACGAAGCAGCGATCACGGGATCTCGTCCCCTTTTTGGGTCCTTTTTTGGATTTGGGAATATGTAACGGGTATGGGAATGTTGACCCATGGGTTTTCCCATGTTTAGGCTTATTTTGTAAAGTATAAATAGAAGGCTAGGCAATGTATAAAGTAACCTAATGGTCGGTGAGATAAGTGCTAGATCTATGTGATTGAAGGATTGTAAGTGCTTTGTGCATACTTTGTGAGACTTCCAGAGCTGAGTGCAAGTGATTACAGAAGGCTTAGTGTTGTAACCTAGCTCGAGGAAGGAGGATCTTGCGAGGTGCACGCAGATCTCTTGTTTTCTGCGGAGTAGGATCTTGATGCTATGTGCCTATAAGAAGCTTGAACAAAAGATAATAAAGAAGAAGAGTTGGTGGACGTAGCCTCGGGGTGGGGGTGAGCCACGTAAACACCGTGTTATTATGCTTTGTGCTATTTGTTGATGTGTTTTATGTCTTTAATTGCTAAGTTCTTTGATATAGATGGATAGATCTGTTTATGCTTTGTGCTAATAATGTATATGAATGTAGATATGACCTATGTGAATATTCTTAGTGCTTGAATCTGCTAGATCTAATATACCTCTTTATGATAAGTGCTTAGATACATCAGATCTGAGTGAATGATGCAATGCTCTGTTTTATCTGCGAAGTAGATAGTGGTTTAATATTGATGAACTATCGGTGCTAAGTGCTCTGTTAAGTATTATAATCACATATCTGTGTCCCAGCTAAGGTTGCAGACACCTGAGTCTTGCAACCACCCTTGCCTCTACCTCAGGTGAGACTTCATCTGCTTCGTAGGTGTTGCCGAAAGGGCCGGTAGTTAGGGTTTTGTTGGTGCGTTGTTGTAGCATTGAACGCTGGGTCTGCCCTTGTGCCAACAAATTTTTATGTTGCCAGGACCTAAAACTGTGATTGTTGGGAACTGAAGTAAAGAAAAGAGAAGCTTTGTGCTTATATCTGTTGTTGAAGTGTGCAGTATCGAACCTGAAACTGTGATTGCTGGGAACTAAGGAAGAAGAATCTTTGTGCAAAGATCCGAACTGGAACTGTGGAAGCCTTGTGCATAGATTTGCTGCCCTAGTGCATAGTATTGTACTTGATTTATAAATATTTGTGCTAAAGAAAGAAGCCCGATCTGAAGAAAAGAGGATAGATCTGAAGAAAAGAGGTAAGATTTGAAAGCTTTGTGCTCTGAGAAAGGTAAAAGTGAGAATTTTTTCTTAAAAAGGTAAGATCTACAAGCTCTGTGCTCTAATCAAGGTAAGAATAGTGAAAAGTTCTAGATCTGAAAGCTTTGTGCTTTGTAGAAGTAAGATAAGTGGAAATTTTTGTTTCAAAAGTATGAATCTAGGTATGTTTGATAGATTTTGTCCTAGATTGAAAACTAAGGCACTAATAGATGAAAGAAGGTTTGATATGCATAGATATGATAAGAATAGTGAAAGATATATTATACCTATGCATAGAAAGAATGTTTTGACTAACAAGTGGATGTAGGATCCTAGAAATATTTTTTTGCAGGTTAGCTACTATGAACGTAGCATGCAGTACAGGAAAGGATGAGGATTATTTAAAAGAAAGAGAGGATTAACCCTCTGTTACGGTTGCAGAAAACTGAGACATCTTTCTAAGGAATTCCCTGAGAGAAGACCTAGTTGTCTTTGTTGCAAAGATATGGAACATGAAGTATTGGATTTCCCTAGAATGATTGCTAAGCTTGAAGAAATGAACATGAGACAAGAAAACCCTAAGGTAGATCCATAAATGGCAGAACCTCGGAAAGATTCAGAAAAAACATTGCTACAGATAAAAGAAACCTTGAATGACCACTGCCATGTCAGCTTGTAACACCCTGTTTCCCCCAGTCTGTAAAAATAAGTATACTGGCCAAGTATTGTGGCAAACTCAGAAATGTGAATGTGTGATGTGAAAGGACCTTGTGAAAAAGGTTGATGAATGTAAATAATATTATGAATATATATATTGTAGGACTTCTAAGAGGGGGTGTGCGGAAAAAGAGACCGCGATGGCTGAAGAAGGGTGGTGGAAGGCACCTGGAATGGTGGCATTAACTTCCACCGAAATCAATACCGTATTTGGACTTCACTGGCCCAGAGAACCAAGAGCGGTTCGCTGGCCCCGAATTAAGTGATTCGCCAGGTTGGTAGGTAAATGGCTCCTCATGAGTAATGAGGGATGGGGGTGAACCGCCAATCCATAGAGTCCTCAGACCTGACCACCGCGAGGAAAATCGTGCCACACGCAACCTCGCAGAAAAGAGAAAAGGCAAGAAGAGTGTGTGATCATGGGGCAGACGCGAGGGAAAAGAGGAGGAGGGAACTCTGGAAAAATACAGAATGAGTGATAGCAGAGAAGAAGGAGAATAACCTTCGTTCTCGGTCACTGGTAAACATAGACGTAGTCTCGCAACATCGTGGTCTTAGCTTGGGGGTGGCTAGTGGTAAATCCATTGGGAGTCACTAAGCCTACGGTTGGGTGGAAATGAGCACCCCTCTCAGCAGTTGCAATCACATCTGGTGTTATTTCTGATAAGTGTTTTGCATCTTGCATCTTGAAATGTATATTCTGGCATTTATGATCATCTTGCATCTTGAAATTTATATGTTGACATGTATGCTCATAGTCTGTGCAGTTTATGAATGGTTTGAGTATAAGACTGTCTGTGTGGTGTTTTGATCAGAAATGGTGGTCGCATGCTTTTATTGGAAGGGCCACGAATGGCTTATGTTTATAGATAGATTTATATGTATATACACATATTGAATTAATTCAGACTTCAATTCTATTCTCGGGAAATATATACCCTTATCCGTCTCAGATAATACCCTGGATAGATCTCCCCATAGAGACACCCTTCTTGGAAAGCTTACCAAGAACCTGGAAAAGGATTTGAAGGCACAAGTCTTAGTAACCCTGTACGAGGAAGAATGATCCTCTTGAAATCCCGATATAGCAACATAGGGATAAGTATCGATTGACGGACGAGATCCCGTCGGAAGATCTGCAGTCATTCACGACCATTATGTTGGAGGAAGAAAAGAGGGCGTTAAATGCCTTAACCCTTTTCCTTTATCTTCATGAGTAGCGAAGAAATCGGGACCATAGATCCCCAAGGTCTGTGGGAGTATCTGGACCGTTGGTTTTTCTCATGTCCAGGGAGCAGCGGGAGAGTGTACAGCGTGGGACTGATCTAAGCTATCAGATCTTAGTTAGAAAACCCAACAGCCGTTGGATCTGTCAGGAGATGTATGAGGGTTAATCCATCGTGAACAGGGGCGAAAGTCTCGAAAGAGGAGTCGTTATCAGGATTTTGGATTTCGGGATTTTGGAAGTCCTAATGACAAGAGATTGGGACACTCCATGGTGGAAGTCCCAAAATAGATCTGAACCATCCGATCTAGGGAGGATACGTGTCGCAAGATTGCCCATTTTAGGGATTCGAACTTCAGGATTTCGGAGGTCTCGAGGACAAGAGATCGATACACTCCATGATGGAAGTTTCGAAACATTCTAGACCATCCATCCATGGAGGACACGTGGCGGAGATCGAGATTCCATCGATATTTCAGATACCAGGGATTCGAGTTGAGAGAGGATTTGTGTCACTGGGGGTCGCAAGTTGCGAAATCGCGAAACGATGAGGACCGTCCATCTAAGGGAGTCCCGTTGGAAAAAGGTCGAGCCCTTGTATTCATAAATCCCGAAATATATAGGAGGAAGGTCTTATGAGGAGTGGTCACCTGGATCAGGGCATAGCCAGGAGGGCTAATGTGACAAAGGCCACGTCGAGAAATCAGAAAATCAGGAATTCGGGAGTCCCATTGAAAAGAGGTCGAGCTCTCGTATTGATAAGTCCTGAAGGGAGTAAGACTGCGGTCTTATGAGAAGTGGTCATACAGACCAAGGCATAGCCCAGGGGGCTAATTGCTGATCAAAGCCTCTTCGACATTTCAACATTTCAGGGTTCGCAGAGTCGAAAGACTCGACTCGCTTATATCACTGAGTCATGAAATGTGAAAAGGCGCCTAGTTGTTTGGCCTATGGTCATAATCAATGATCACATGGAGGTGGGAAAAAGGAAAGAGCTAGCCTGTGCTAAGCCCTGTAGGACTTTGGGGATTCAGTCCCTCGAGAAAAGGCAAAAAAAATCATTATGTCGTAGTGGATGTGTGACAAATTGGTATCATAGCATGGGTACAACACTTGGCCTGGTTGGGCTCATGTACGAGCTGCGTAAAGAAATATTGTTATCTACATTTTCTCTTTAAGAAGAAGGACCGCAGAATGAAACTGTAAATTGGGAATTTCTTCAACCCCTCTGTTAAGATGGTAACTACTCTTATAGGAGTAGGAATGCACTGATCCGTATTACTGATAAGACTTGAGTGTGAATAATAGAGGTGGAATAAATTGTGCTATGAAGTTGCACGAGCCAGACAAGGGACATGAACTGAGTTGTTTTATTATAGTGTGACGATGTCTACCTACTAAAGCAGGTAGAGTCTCTTGCAATTGAGATGGCTGGTTAGGTAAGAATTAAGATCCAAATGAAGAACTCCTTCATGATTTGGGAAATCTGGTAAAGGTTGGTAGGGTCCTTATAAAGTTATAATTACTGCATTATTAAAAGACTAAAACCCTGAGCATATAACTCCTCACGGTTGAGAGGACTGATGAAAATATGTAGGGTTAGATTACCTGACCTATAATGGTTAGGATTGACAACAAGGATAATTTGTTTAAACAAGATTAAGAGGAGTCCTTTGGGACTGTTTCTATTTCCCCAAAAGTGACCCTTGTTGGTCGTTTCCACAAGGAGAGGGTAACACCGTATGAGTCATGACTATGAGACTAGTATGGTAAGAAACCTAAAAGCTCAGAAGAGATAGCGGGAGAAATCCTTCAGAAAAGAATTTTGAAGGTTGGATGGGATCGAGAGTCAAGATCCATTCAAAAAGAACCGACATGATTCGAGTCGTTCGATCTCGGAGAAGTAGCGCACTGGTTAGTTGCAAGGAGGTACCGGAATTTCACAAAATCAAAAGGGCTTGGAAGAAGCATTATGAAATTCACGAAAGGATCATAGTTGTTGATCAAAGAGAGAAATTGGACCATTGATCATCTGGAGAGGATTTCACAATTTTGGGGATCGAAGGAGTCGAGGTTCTTCACAATAGAAGTCTCGAAGTCGCAAAAATGTGAAATCGCGACATTATCACAACCATTGGTTTGAAATCCAGGACTTGATCAGGACCGTTGATTTATAGAGAGATATGGACCGTGGGATCTAGATTGTCGGGCCGCATGGATCAAAAGTTTGGGAAATAGTGAAGAGTTGTCCACGGATTCGTCGAAATACGGGGTCCTGACACGTGTCTGAGAATTGACCCCAAGTTCTGAGAAAAGGGTCATGCAGATGAAAGAGCCAAGAAAACCTTAGTTTCGGGTTTTCAGATTTCGAGAATCCAAGAAACAAAGATTTCTTGCAACAGGAATTCCGAAATCGTGAAATGTGAAGCGCCTTTTTATTTAGATTGTGGTCACCGCCGGTGGTCGTGTGAGGAGAGGGTGTAAGCTAGTATGATGAATAGTGCATGATTTTAATGCACTGAAGAGCTTCATATTAAGAAGCCTAATACTCATACCAGTAAGGTATGAATGATATAGAATGTGCAAGTAATGCACATGTATGATGTAAGGGTATAAGTATACTAGGGGCCCGATATGAAGGCCCTGATGAGTGAAACGTGAGGCAAGAATTACACTTGCCAAAAATTGAATGAATACTATGGAAGCATAGCTGACTCCATTCTGGGGAGTCATGAAAGTTCTGTTCCAAATAACAGCCTAAGGGGAATGTATTCCATTTCCTCAGGAAGTTTCAATATAATTAGATGAAAGGGTAAATGAGCAAAGATTCTCTCTTGTCATAATAAGAGACAAATGATTACACCTTTGAGCATCACATGAGAAGGATTGTGAATGAATCTGAATTGACGGATCTTAACAATAAAGATGCATGTGGGTTGTAAAATATACCTATGGCAACTGCACACAGGCTTACAATTATGAGTATAGCTAAGTACATCGTGGATGTAAGTTAGCGAAAACCTAGAACATGTGCTGATGCATAATCTGGAATACATACCAGAAAGGTATGTCTATGCCCCTTAAAGAATGCTTATTAACAAGCTGAAGCTAATTCGAGCTTGAGGCCATCACAAATAGTGATGGATGTGCAATAAGAAAGTTCTGTAAGGTAGCTAGAGAGGTAGTGGGGGGGCCCAGAGGGCCCATAGTGATAATAATGGAGGTAATTCAATGTAAGGTGGACTAGGTCCACCATATTATTAAATAAGACCCACTATGGTAGTTAGATATAATAAATGTAAGAAGACTTCTTAGAAGGTTCTACTTCTAGAAGATTCCTCCTCTATAATGTTCTTAGGTGATGGTAGCACTATATAAAGGGGTTCAAGAAATGTAATGAGACATGAAGAGAATTATTGTATTTGGAGCTGTATCTCAATAGGAGGATGCCCCCTCGAAGAGGCAAGTGAACAGGAGAGGATCCCTTCCATAATAGGATCCATTGTATGGTGTTGCCCTACCTCAAGGGTTTGGTAATAATAAAGTGTGGTTTCTTCTATATTTGCTCTATGGATATATTTTGTATTCAGTAATTGTGGTGATTATATTTGTAGATCTATTCAAGTTCTTAACAATTGGTTTCAGAGCACTTTCCTTGGCCGGAGTTGTGGGCAAATATTTTTATTTTTGCAGATTTTTTTTTTCGAGCAGAAAAAAGAGGGCCGCGACATTCTCGAAATTTTTGATATATTTATGTGTAAAATTTGCAGAAAATTGTTGTATATCTGAATTCCTCTCATAAAAACACCCAATTTGAAAAAAAAAATCGTTCGAAACGGAGTCCGGAAGGTCAAGATATTGAGGTTTTAAAATCTACAAATTTTCAGGGTTTTTTCTGCGGACGGCGACGTGATTTGTTTTTATTTTTGTAGCAGTTGGAGGCTGAATTTTTCCAAGAAAGTTACAGATCTGAGTTCCTCTCACAATTTCACCCAATTTCAAAAAAAAAATCAGCCGAAACGGAGTCCGGGAAGTAAAGTTATGAGCATTTTAAGTTCAGCAGTTTTTTAGGGTTTTTCCAGAAAAAGCCGCGATTTTCTGCCGAAACTTATTGGGTCAATTTTTTTGAGTTTTTTCGTGACGGCTGTAGGACCGAAGAGTTCATAGGGTACTCAGATGGCTAGTTCGTCTCAAACCTTGAAAGAAATTCTTGAATCATTCAAAGCCCAAGTGGATGCTAGATTGGATGTGTTAGCACAAGGCCTCACAGACAGCCTCACAAATATCATTACAGATGGCCTCAATGATAGTTTTCGTAGTATTCAAGATTCATTGAATAACATGCAGGAGAGATTTCTTATGGAGGGTCTCATGAATACATATAATTATGAAATATATGCTTGGTACGATTTTGAGGCCGATTGTGATGATTGGCATATGGATAGTTGTCATTTCTGGGATGACAACCACTTCCATATTTTATTTGATGACTCTACTCCATCTTCTGTAGAGAACATAAAGGTCCCACATCAAGAGCTAGTTACCAGCGTTCAGTCTGCATATTCTACAGTGGTATTATTCCTTCCAGATTCTGCTATGACCCTTTTCCACTATGTGGATGGATCTTCTTATTTGGATCCACATGATAGGTGTCAGTCTTTGGCGCATCATTTGGAGTTGGTTATTGGGTTCCAAAATATTCTACGGGGATTTCACATGAGCACTTGGACATGGGACCCGGGCTTACAATGGTGGTTGAACTACTTTAGCATGGTGGATTTCCTTTCTACATGGGACTTTGATTCTTCAGTCTTCTTCAGCGTTATGGTCCACAATTATCCATGGGACCCTGGTATATGGTTGTACATCAAGCGTTGAGGACAACGTTTTCATAAGAGGGATGGAATGTAAGGTAGCTAGAGAGGTAGTGGGGGGCCCCAGAGGGCCCATAGTGATAATAATGGAGGTCATTCAATGTAAGGTGGACTAGGTCCACCATATTATTAAATAAGACCCACTATGGTAGTTAGATATAATAAATGTAAGAGGACTTCTTAGAAGGTTCTACTTCTAGAAGATTCCTCCTCTATAATGTTCTTAGGTGATGGTAGCACTATATAAAGGGGTTCAAGAAATGTAATGAGACATGAAGAGAATTATTGTATTTGGAGCTGTATCTCAATAGGAGGATGCCCCCTCGAAGAGGCAAGTGAACAGGAGAGG
>JASDQU010736147.1:278198-298107 GCA_032191745.1 Picea mariana | reverse complement strand
TAACAATATTTTTTCAAATTCTACATTGGAGAGTCTCATCATCTCCTTATAATCAAGCGATTTCCACCAAATGGCAGCATCACCTTGCAATTTGAGATCTACCCAATGGGGCCAAGTATCTTCCCATGATGATTTTCTTTCTTTAATGAATGATTCAATACTAGGGCTATCACATTTCCCTGTAAAATAAATCTTGCTATGAAAAACCCCCAAAAATAGAACAATAAGTTATGACAGAAAATCGCGGCTTTTTCCGGAAAAACCCTGAAAAATTGTTGAATTTAAAATGCTCATAACTTTACTTCCTGAACTCCGTTTCAGCTATTTTTTTTTTCTTTTTGAAAATGGGTATTTTTCCTAGAGGAATTCAAATACCCAATTTGTTTTTCCAAATTCAACTCATAAATATTTATATCTGAACCTGAAGTGCGCCGCCCTCTTTTTCTTCCCTAGAAAAAAATCTGCAAAAAGAGAAAACAAATCTTTCCTTCTTTAGCCAAGGAAAGTGCTCTGATACCAATTGTTAAGTACCTAAACCAGATTTGTAAATATACTTCATAAATAACCACGAATAAACCATAAACCATTCACCATAACATTAAGACAAGAAATAGAGAAAACCCTTGAGGTAGGGTAACACCATATATTAATCCTTTTGGAAGGATAAAACTCCTCAAGCAATCCTTGCTTGTACAATCACAATATTCTTCACTGTGTTTCATTACATTGCCTAGAATTCTTTATATAGCTCTCCCTATCTCCTAGGAACCTTCTAGAGAGCCTTCTCACATTTATTATATCCAACTACCATAGTGGGCCTTTATTAATATAGTGGACCTAGTTCACCTTACATTGAATGACCACATTCTCATATATTAAATGACTTCCACTAATAACACATAACTACATTCC
The DNA here is from genome assembly GCA_032191745.1 of Picea mariana. Lineage (NCBI taxonomy): Eukaryota > Viridiplantae > Streptophyta > Pinopsida > Pinales > Pinaceae > Picea > Picea mariana. The sequence goes on along the minus strand of JASDQU010736147.1, from coordinate 297,195 downwards.
CATTGGGTACCTCCCTAGGTACCCCATATTACCTCCCTTGGTATACCACAATGATACTACTAATTATATACAAAATGTTGAAGAATATATTTTTTTTGTTGTATATCCCGTTATGACTAATCCGGATAGGGAATTAGTTGATAAAATTGCTACCAAACCAGTTGTTAAAAATGACTTGGAAATTTCCATAGAAATCTTCAATGAAATTATGGAAATAGTCATGAATCCAAAGGATAAAATAATTACTCAAATCTCCACAAAGATCCTAGATGAACTTGTTCATTCTGCTAGTGATCTTGTAGATTGGATGGAGGTTGACCCAATAATGACTATAGAAGAATCCCTAACTATGAAGCTTATTGTTAAAGAAACTACTATACAAGAGGCTAATCAATCATGTAAACAACCTAAAAAAATGTTTTTGCCTACTATCCAGTCAATTAGGATACAAATAAAGGTAGAGGATGCCAGTTTTCTTGAAGTTGTTAGAATAACAGAAGAAGTTATTAAGTGGAAAAAATAAACAAAATATATTGACCATGGATTAGTCCCATTGAAAATGTATAAGCGTACAATCAAAACTCAAATGGATCAGCTATATGAATTTTACATTGTTGAAAGAGTCAGGTGGGATTGTTGGAAAGAAGATTGAAAGAGACTCCCTGAATTAAATGAAAATATAGTAAATCTTACCAAGGAGAAAAAGAAACTAAGGAATATGACCCAAGCAATATTAAGTTTTCAAATCCCTTCTCTAGTTTATTTTGTATATTTGAAGGAAAAAAAATCGATATTCAAACTAAAGGTCTTAGTCAAAGGGAAACCCATCATTTTTTTAGACAATCAAATCACATTTGGAAGCATTTGAGGCTAGTAGCTCCGATGATCATAATTTTTTTATTGTTGATTAATTGGTTTGGTTGTCATTGATGTCAAACCTTGAAGAAATTTCGGTAGCCCCATAAGTGTGGATAATGGACCCATGTTTGTTTGAGGAACAATATAATTAAGATTGGTGAATTTGAAAGAAAGACTAACATAGAAGGATATTATATCTCAGGTTGTTTCCAGGGATATGTGGTACATCACGTAGTTCCTCGAGGTTGAAGGGATATGGATTAGTGAAGTTGGAGAACCCTCATGATTTATCTAGAAGCCCCTAGAAATACAAAGAAGTCAAGTATTCTAGAAGCTCCTAGAAGAAGTTTACTAGTCAAAGTGGTTGTAACTAGGAGTTAATCATGGCTATAGTTGTTGTAATAAGAAAATAATTAAAAATAAATTAGTTGCAACAAGAAGTAGTGAGTTTAATATTTATGGTAAAGTGGTTGCAAGTGGGTAAAGTAGTTGAAAGTGGGTTATCCCTAAAACAGGGAAGTTGGTTAAAACGACTAAAAGATAACCCGTAAAGGAATCTACTTGGAGAGTATAAATAAGAGAGCAAGGGTCTCCCATTAGCACCTAATTTAGCACATTGAATATCTCTTTTGTGAAATGTTATGGGAAGGTATCATTGAAAAATCTAAATCAGTGAGTCTAAAGCAGTGACGAGATAAGTTGTAGGTTTGAAGGGTCGAGACTATGGGTATTGAACTAGGGTTTTACTGAAGATATACACAGGTTGTAGTACTAGAAGGACGCGAACATCTATGGGCCACAGTGGGACAAATCACATATACCTATGAGTTTACTGAAGACAGAGCATGTATATGTTTCCAAGGCTGAATAAAAGGAAGATCAAATCTATCAGTGACAAGTTGCAAAGATGAGAAGAGGCTATAGGAAGGTCTAACAATGAGAAGGTATAACAGAGCTATATACAATAAAAAAAGGTATGTTATATGCTTATCTTAAGTAGGTATTTGGTGAATTCTTGGGGTCTGACCATGGGAGATTGATCTTTTCCCCTTGAGGGACTATTCATTGTATGGTAAATTTTTTATAAGACATATATACTTGGATACAATGCTAATGTATTGGTTGGTTGTTGTGGGTATACTTCATTGGGAATATTGTTAAGATATATCTTGTGTTATTTGGAGCATGGTTGAGGGTTTATAATTGAAACCTATTGCTATAAATACAGATTGTGATTACATAATAGTAAGGGTTTTATGTATGGTTAATGTAAGGGTTTCTTGTATCACACAAGTTCAGTGAGACATATGTATGAACCTAGTACATGGTTATGTTAGATCTACTTGGATATTGGATGAGCGATATTTTCTATTAGATCAACCAGTTTGTGAGTAGATACGGAGAGATCAGAAAGTGATCGAGACTGAGACAATGAGACAGATATATTAAAAGAAATAATATTATTGATACTAGAAAATATTTGTGCTAGTCCGTGAGTTGCAGTAAGAAAATGTGCAAACATTCACGTGTTGCAGAATAGACAGGTCGTGAATCTGTAGGAAAGTTTTCAAGAATATTGGTATAGGTTGTGACATGATTTCAATGAAAATTATGACAGTGGCAGAGTTGATTCAATGACAGTGAAAGGTTTTATAAATTTGGAATTTATACTTCAGGGTGGTTGGATGGGGCAAAGATAGGTGGTTGTAGACACCTTCTAGTTGTAGCCGGAGAATATAGGGGGTTGTAGCCTCCTTCTGGTTGGAGCCAAAGAATTGGGGAATTGGAGATTCCCTCTGGTTGTAGCCTGAAAATATAGGGGGTTGGATCCTCCTTCCAGTTGCAACTAGAGAAAAAAGGAAGTTGGTGCTTCCAATGAATGTACTTCTTAAATACATATAAGAAAAATCATTCTGTGGTTTTCTCCCACATTGGGTTTCCATGTAAAAATAGTAGTGTACTGTGTATGTGTATGATTTCTCATTGTTCATGGTTTATTTATTCTGCACTTCTTGAATTATATTGGTAATTTTATCATATGTTTAACAACACTTATATACATTGTTGTTAAAAAGTATTAAAAATCACTATTAATAATTCATCCCCTCCTCTCAGTAATCCAACGATTGGTATCAACACAAGTCATTCAAAAGGCAGTTTAACCACTGGAAGGAGATCATGGATTACTCTAAGATTGGGATACCATTTTTTATGGGGAATATTGTTCCTTCTGGAGAAGAAGAATGAAGGCACACCTATAGGCACTAGGATTTAATTTTTTGTGATCAATAGTAGATGGATACAAAACACCAGACACTCCTCCAACAGATAAAGATGGAAAGAAACTTGAAGAAAATAATTCAAGAGCCACATGTGCACTCCTGAATGGTCTAACTAAATAAATATACACCAAATTTATGCACTGTGATTCCACGAAGTAAATATGGGACAAACTGAATAATATATACAAAGGAGATGAGAAAGTCAAAGAAGCTAGACTTCAAATTTTCATAGAAAAGTTTGAACAATTGAAGATGAATTAAGATGAAGACATAGAAGCCTACTTTCCACGAGTTGACGAAGTAGTAAATAGTATCAAAGGACTAGGATATGAGATAAAGGAATCAGTTGTTTTCAAAAAGGTATTGAGATCCCTACAAATGATATTTGATTCAAATATTTCAACACTAGAGGAGAGAGTCGACCTAGCTACAATGACCATTGATGAGTTGCATAGGACACTCACAGGTTATGAGATGAGGATAGATCAAGACAATATGGTTACAAAGGAAGCAACATTCAAGGAATATAAGAAGACAAAGCAAAATAACAAGAAAAATAAAAAGTCAGATAGTAGCAGTAGTGATGTTTTAAAAGATGATGAAGAAGTAGCCAAGTTCATCAAAAGGCTGAAAAAGGGAATCAACAAATATAAAGGTAAGATTCCATTGATTTTTTTTAATTATGATGGTATTGGTCATTTTGATAATAAATGTCCCTATAATAAAAATAAAAGAAATGAAGAAGATTAATCTAAGAGGAAACAAATACACAAAGGAAAAAGAACCAAAAATAAAATTTTCAAGAAAATCCTTTGCACCAAAGAAGACAGTTCCTCATCAGACGAAGATGAAGTCAGAAATAGTGATATAGAAAGGGTATTATTCATGGAAGTAGAATATTCCAATGAAGAAGGATTCGAAGAATAATATGAAGAGAAAGAAGTTGACTACAAAGAAGAATTGTTGAGTGCCATAGAAGTTATAAAAAGAGAAAAGAATAAAAACAAGTCACTTCAGGTAGAACTAAAAAGAAAAAAGGGAGTTCAGAATTCCGACTTTGAAGAACTAGAGCATATACTCACTAAATTAAAAATCCAAGTAGAAGAAGACAATATAATTGAAGAAGCACTCGAATAACAATTAGAAGAAAGAGACATGATCATTGGATACTTGGAAGTATTGATTGCCACATTGAGAAAATACCTTCAGAAGAAAAACATGCAGAACAAATCTAATGTTTTGGATGAGATTATTAGCAGTCAAAGGCCACATCATGAAACGTCTAGAATAGGATAGAACCAGACAAAAAATCACTCAAGCTCCAAAAAAACATATCAAGAAACAAAACCAAGAAGCTATGCAGAGACAGTCAGAGGATCTCCTGAGAAGGAAGACGATAAGAAGTTTCACAAGGAAGATCACAGATATACTCCACCACCCAAAAGATTCATATTTCAGAATCATCAGTATTCAGAAATTAAAAGGCCTCAAGAAGAAGAAAGATTCAAAAAAGTAACTCCTTTTATAAGATGTTCAACTCCCAGGTATCAAACTATATTCCTTGGACTATGTTATTCATGTAATTTTGGACATAAGGTTGTAAATTGCAGAGAAAATAACAGGAACATAAACAGCCATGAAAGTTATGCATGAAATGGTTGCTCAAGAAGGCCTAGTGAAACACAGAGCATAAGCTACAATAGGTTTGAATCCTTGAGTGCTAAAGTGGAATGATACAAATGAAACAACTTTGTACACAAGTCCAAAGATTGTAGAATGGAAGTTTCTCCAAGAAAACCACAAAAAAACAACAAAAATTACAGACAGGAACCTCAAAGAATATAGATAAGGAAGAAGAATCGGTACAACAATGAAAAATTCACACTCTCTCTATAAGATCAACACAAGAAAAATGGTTGGTATGTTGACAATGGTTGTTCAAATCACATGACAAATGATAAGAAAAAGTTTCTAATGTTGAAAAAGGAAAGAGATGGGTCAATCTATTTTGGAAATGATAATTGAGCTAGAATCATTGGAAGAGGCATAGTAAAGATTGGAAGTAAGGATTCTAATGAAGAAAATGTTCTACTAATGGAAGATATGAAACACCATCTTCTAAGTGTAAGAAAAATGTGTGACCAAGTTCAATAAATTGTGTTTGATTCACAGAAATGCAAGATAAGAAAATAATATTCAGGAAAAGTGGTGGATACAACTGTAATAACTCCAAGAAACATATACATACTAAATGAAATTGGAAAATAAAAGTGTTTCTTAGGAAAGGAAGATGAAGTTTGGCTATGGCACAGAAGAATGGGTCACATAAATTTTGATAATCTTGTCAAGGTCAACAGAAAGGAAGCAGGTGAAGAAATTCCCCATATTATGAAGCCAACAATACATTATGCAAGAATTGTTAACAAGGAAACAAAACCAAGACCAAGTTAAAATCAAAGGCATACTCCACAACAAGACCACTAAAAATTGTGCATACTAATCTAGTTGAACCAACTAGAAAAAAGGGGTTGAAAGGTGAGAAATACTTTATTATATTAGTTTATGACTATACAAGAACGACTACAGTTATTTTTATCAAGAAAAAGTCAAAGGCATTGGAGAAATTCAATATGTACAAGGAGATGGTTGAAAATGAAACAAATTCGAAAATAAAATGTTTCAGATCAGAAAATGGAGGAGAGTTTACTTCAAAGGAATTTATGGAACTCTGTAGTGAGCATGGGATAAAGAGGAAATTCTTCATTGCTAGGACACCACAACAAAATGGAGTCATCGAAAGGAATAATAGGACAATACAGGAAATGAATCAAACTATGTTAATGTATTTGATGTTGACGGGCGTATTTTTGGTACAGGAAGTGCAAACAACAATTCACATTCAAAATAGAGGAATGTTCAGAAACAACAGTGACAAAAATCCCTACAAGCTATGGAAAGGAAAACTAGAAAATGTGAATCATTTCAGATTTTTTGGAAGAAAATGCTACATTAAAACAGAATATGGAAACATACAAAAGTTTGAATCTCATGTTGACAAAGGCATAATTGTTTGGTACTTAAGCACAAGGAAAAAATAGAAATGCTTCAATATAAGGCTCAAAAATATTGTGGAAATCATCAATATGACATTTGATGAGACAGGTGGATGCAAGATGAAAGAAGAAGGAAAGGATTCAATGGAAAAGGTTCATGAAGAAGAAGTAAAGGAAGAATAAATAGCAAAAGAGGAAGATGAAGAAGAGAAATAATAAGAAGAGGAAGATCAACAATATCTTCAAGTTCCTCTTAATACACCTCGAATACGAATACAAAAGAATCATCAATCAAGTCAGATTATTGGGAATAAAGATGCATGAGTTGAAACTAGAAGAATAATACATTCACCAGAACAACTACACCTAACACTACTATCTACAAGTGAGCCAAACATTTTTGAAGAATCCATCAAGGATGAATTCTAGATCAAAGCCATGGATGAAGAGTTAGATTGGATAGAGAAGAATGACACTTGCGAACTAGTTCCAAGGCCAAAGAACAAAAATGTAATCGATACAAAGTGGGTCTTCAAAAACAAATTGAACAAAGATGGCCAGGTTACCAGGAACAAATAAATATTGGTATGTAAAGGATACACTCAAGTTGAAGGTATAGACTTTGAAAAGACATTTTTCCCAATTGCCAGAATGGAATTAACCAAATTGATCCTTGCTTATGAATGCTCCAAGAATATTAAAGTGTATCAGATGGACGTGAAATCAACCTTCCTAAATGGGGATCTAGAGGAAGAAGTCTACATTGAGAAACCAAAAGGATTTCAGTTGTCAGAGAATGAAAATTATGTTTGCAGGTTGAAGGAGGCCTTGTATGGTCTTAAAAAGGCCCCTAGAGTATGGTATTCTAGATTGGACATATACTTACAGTAGAAAGGGTTCAAGAAATGGAATGCAGACAAGAACCTCTACATCAAGGTAAATCAAGACGGTGTTTTTTTAATTAAAGTTTATGTTTATTATATTATCTTGGGAAGTGATGATGATAGGATGAGCCAAAAATTTTCAAAGGATATTTAGAATGAGTTTCAAATGTCATTACTTCGAGAATTATGTTTTTTTTTTGGCTTCATATATGTCAAAGAAACCAAGGAATTTTTATCTCTCAGACCAAGTATATCAGAGAAATGCTAAAGAGGTTTGGAATGGAAGATTGAAAACCAGTCAATACTCCTATGAAAACCAATTGCAAGTAAGTAAAGATAATGATTCAAAAACTACAGATCAGAGGCAGTACATGTCAATGATTGGCAACTTACTTCATGTGATAGCTTCCAGACTAAATGTGATGCAGGAAGTTGGACAGGTGGCACGATTTCAAATAGCACCAAAGGAATCACATGTTTTGGCAGTAAAGAGGATATTCAGATATCTCAAGGGTACATAAGAGTTTCGATTATGGTATTGAAAAAGGAAGGATCCATCACTTGTTGCCTACACAGATGAAAATTGGGTAGATTGCATTGATGATCGAAGAAGCACAAGTGGAGTAGATTTTTACTTGGGTGAGTGTTTTGTATCTTGGATAAGAAATAAGTAGTCATCAATATCATTATCCACAACCGAAGTAGAGTACATTGCAGTAGCAACATGTTGTAGCATGTCATATGGATGAAACAAGCATTGAAAAATATACAAGTTGAGTATGATGATCCCATTTTGATATTTTTTGATAACACAAGTGCCATGATTCAAGTGGATATCTGTGGCCACCCACCTATTCTAACTGGCTCAAAACAATTTTCTGGAAACTTACTATTTTTAGCATTTTTTCGGTTCCTAAACTTCGGGGGCCATTTTGAGGGTCTAAAAAACATTTTTTCATGATCGAGCACCTCAATGATAGCCAAAGACTCTGATTGAGCCCCCAAAATGAATATTATCATTGATACCTTTCCAAAAATTTATCGTTCACCCCAAACAGAGATCGTATGCCAGATTTACGCCCCCGAGAAGTTGATACACCAAACTATCCAAAACGGGGTCCACAAAACTGTTGTCTTTTCATCTTTCGGGGTTAGGGGTTTGGATTTTTTTATGTTAAAAATGACTTTGGAGCCTCATTGTAACAATAATCTTCTTGTGAATGCGAGTAGTTGTCACATCTCTTCTCAAAGACAAGCTGCCACCATTCTAGCGATTCTTTCACTCTATATTTCTACAGTTTTGTACATTTTCCTCATTAATAGAAATTGTGAATTACTGTATCTCTATGTTTATGGTTATATATTTGATATATCTATGCTATATTATTGGATATCTGATATGTCTCTGTACATTTCTTTATTATATCTCCTCTCTCATTTCATGCCGAAAATAATCCAAATAAGTGGTATCAGAGCAGGCTTCTCTTGAACATTTTTCAGTGCATGTTACCAAAGAGGTCCGATTATAGAAATTTGGGTCTTGAGCTTGTCTCTCTTGAGGAAAATCTCTCTTGCACACCCAATAAACCCTCCATGGTGGAAGAAAATAAAAATGACAGAGGACAAGATTTTATTAATACGTTGCTTGAGCAAGCTCTCATGCAACAGAGGGACAAAATGATGGAGAATTTTTCCCACATCCTTCAACTCCTGTTGATAACAAGAGGTGTGTCTTCATCAAGTGACCACTTTGGAGGTACCTCGCCTTTCAAGGTACAAGTTAATTTTGATATTCCTGTATTTGAAGGACAGATAGTTGAAGATGCCTTATAAAAATGGTCAAATTTGCTAGAAGGTTATTTCTCTATTAATAATTTCTCCGATAGGGAAAATATCACCTTCTCACTCCTTAAGGATCTCCCCCATTTCAAACATTGGTGGGAAACTTACTAGGAGAAAATTTCCACAAAGGAGTCTAGAATATATGGGGTCGAGCCCACTTGAGAATTTTTTGTGGATGCGGTTAAGGAACAATATTACCGTGTTGGAAACTATGACAACAAGTACATGAGATGGGCCAACTGTAGCAAGATACTGGCCAAGAAATGTCAGATTTCACCAATACCTTCCATACCTTGTGCACCAAATCAGGTATTAAAGACTCCGAGTGACATCTGGTTCTGAAATACTGTGGGGCTGTACATAGATACATACAAACTGAAATGGATTTTCTGGACATCTCATCACTCGATCTTGCTTGTCAATATGCTGTTAAAATAGAGAAAAAAAATTAAGCACTAGAAAAAGTGGGATTTTGGGTCTGCAAATCCTTAACAACCAAAGTATGGTAAAGACGACCCTAACAACTAGCCTTCAGAAAACTAGTCCAAGCCACAGGAAAAGAAGGGTAACATAAAGAAGAAGAAGCAAACTAGAAAGTGGTGTGATTTCCAAAAAATATCCTATAACAACACTGATGAATGTCCTCAAAACAGTCATTGGTGGCCAAGATCAAATAAAAGGAGTTGAACCCTGATTCATAATCTAATTCAGAAGATAATGGGAGAAGACATGTCATCAACGCAAACCCCATTGTTATTGTCGCAACCGCAAAAATTCAACCAAAAGAACCAATAGATCCTGATAAGGGGGAGTTCCTTTTTCATTCACAGATGTGGGTGAAGGGGATCCTGCTGCATTTTATTGTTGATAGAGGAAACCAAAAGAACCTCATCTTATAAAAGGTCGTCAAACAGTTGGGATTTTCGACAACACCACACCTGCAACCATACAACATCGGGTGGCTTCGCCAAAGATGAGATATTTTTGTCAGCCATCAGTGTCGATTGTCATGCAACGTCCATCCCTTCAAGGATGACGTATTATGTGATGTTTCCCCATTGGATTTTTGTGATGTTCTTTTGGGCCAACCATATATGTGGAAACACTATGCTATTTATGAGTCTCAACCCCGTAGTGTCATTATTACTATACGGGGTCATCTCTAGAGGATACCAAAGGTATTTTTGACTATTGTCCCACCTATCCAGTGCCACAAGTTAGTATCTCATACTACAAAATTCAGATTCTTCACAATTTGTTCAAAAGGTGAACAAAAGGACACTGCAACCACTGCAAACTCAACCCAAGCACCTTCTATCCAACAGAAATAGGTCAACAAGATTGAAGAAAAGAATAAATATTCCTTCTTCACACAGTTGTCTCATCAGGTTCTCAAAAACCTCCCACAAACCAATCAATGCAACTCTTCCAACAAGGCAAGCAGCTCACCAAGGTCCAGATTCAACAAATGCTTCTCCCTCTCCCCTGGGAACTCAACGAAATGAATACCATTTCTTCCTAAGGAGGGAGTATTGATCCAAGTGGATATCAGTGGCCACCCACCTATTCTAACTAGCTCAAAACAATTTTCTTGCAACTTACTAATTTTCGAAGTTTTTCGGTTCCTGAACTTCCGGGGCCATTTTGAGGGCCTAAAAAATGGTTTTTTACGATTTAGAACCTCAATGATAACCAAATTCTATGATTAATCCCCGAAAATTAATATCCTCATCGATACCTTTCGAACGAGCTATGGTGCGCCCTAAACGAAGACCGTATGCCAAAGTTACGCCCCCAAGAAGTTGATACACCAAACTACCCAAAACGTGGTACACAAAACTATTGGCTTTTCATCTTCTAGGGTTAGGGTTTGGGATTTTATTTATGTTAAAAAGGCCTTTGGAGCCTCATTGTAACAATAATATTCTTGTGAATGTGAGTAGTTGTCACATCTCTTCTCAGAGACAAGATGACACCATTCTAGCGAGTCTTTCACTCTGTATTTCTATAGTTTTGTGCATTTCGCTCATAAATAGAAATTGTGTACTTTTGTATCTTTGTGTTTATGGGTATATATATGATCTTCTATTTTATTGGATATCTGCTATTTTATTGGATATCTAATATATCTATGTACATTTATTTATTATATCTCCTCTCTCATTTCATGCCAAAAATAATCTAGATAAGTGATATCAGAGCAAGCTGATCTTGATCATTTTTCAGTGCATGTCGTCAATGAGGTCTGAGTATAAAAATTTGGATTTCAGTCTTGTCTCTCTTGAGGAAAATTTCTCTCTCATGCCTAATAAACCCTCCATGGTGGAAGAAAATAAAAGTGATGGAGCAAAATATTCTATTAATATGTTGCTTACGCAAGTTCTCACGTGACAAAGGGATGAAATGATGGATAATTTTCCCCACATCCTTCAACTCCTACCAATAAAAAAAATCATGTCTTCATCAAGCGACCACTTTGGAGGCACCTCTCCTTTCAAGGTACAAGTTAATTTTGATATTCCATTATTTGAAGAACATATAGATGTGGATGCCCTAGAAAAATGGTTAAATCTGCTAGAAGGTTATTTCTTTGTTCATAATTTCTCTAACAGGGAAAATCTCACCTTCAAACTCCTTAAGGATCTCCCCCACATCAAAAATTGGTGGGAAACTTAGTGGAAACAAATTTCCATAGAAGAGTCTGGAATATATGGGGTCGAGCCCGCTTGGGATTTTTTTGTGGATGCGATCAAGGAACAATATTACCATGTTGGCAACTATGACGACCAGTAAATGAGATGGACCACACCACAACAAGAGAGGGGCCAAGAAATGCCATAGTTCACCAATACCTTCCATACCTTGTGCACCAACATGGGTATAAAATACTCTGAGCGAAATCTGGTTCTGAAATACCGTGGGGCTCTACACAAATACATCCAAACTGAAATGTGTTTTCTGGACATCTCATCATTGGGTGCGTCTTATCGATATGATATTAAAATCGAGCAAAAATTTAAGCATGAGAGAAAGAAAGAGTCTGGGTCTGCAAATCCACAACAACCAAAATATGGTAAAGAGGACCCTAACAACCAACCTTCATAAAACTAGTCCAAGCCATAGGAAAAGAAGGGTAACAAAAAGACGAAGGACACTGGAAAGTGGTGCAATTTCCACAAAATAACATGGTAGAAAACTAATGAATGTCGCTCAAAATAGTCATTGGTGGCCGAGATCAAAGAAAAGGAATCAAACCCTGATTCAGAATCTGATTTAGAAAATAATGGTAGAATATAGATCATCGACATAGACCCCACTTCTATTTTCACGATCACAACAATTCAACCAAAAGAAACAACATATCCTGAAGAGGGGGAGCTCCTTTTTCATTCATAGATGTAGGGGGAAGGGACCCCATTGCATTTTATTGTTGATAGCGGAAGCTAGAAGAACGTCATCTCAGCAAAGGTCATCAAACAGTTGGGATTGTCAGCAATACCACACCCACAACCATACAACATCAAGTGGCTTCACCAAGGATGAGATATTCAAGTCATCCAACAGTGTCGATTATCATATGGCATCCAACCCTTCAAGGATGAGGTATTATGTGATGTTTCCCCACTGGATGTATGTGATGTTCTTTTGGGCCAACCATATATGTGGAAGGACCATGTTATTTATGAGTCTTGAACCCATAGTGTCATTTTTACTCTTGGGGGTCATCTCTATAGGATACCAGAGGTATTTTTTACTACTATCGCACCTAAACAATGCCACAAGGTAGTATCTCATACTACAAAATTCAGCTTCTTCACAATATGTTCAAAAGGTGAACATAAGGACACTACAACCACTCCAACCTTAGTCCAATCACCTTATATCCATAAGAAGCAGGTATAAAAGATTGAAGCAAAAAACAAAGATTCATTTTTCACACAATCATCTCATCAGGTTCTCGACAACCTCCCATAAACTAAGCAGTGCAACTTCTCCAACAAGGCAAGCAACTCACCAAGGTCTAGATTCAACAAACAGTTCCCCCTCTTCCTCGGAAACTCAACATAATGGAGACAATTTATTCCTAAGGAGGGAGGAATTATCCAGGCGAATATCGGTGGCCACCCACCTATTCTAACTGACTCAAAACAATTTTATGAAAACTTACTATTTTTAGTAGTTTTTCGGTTCCTAAACTTCCGACGCCATTTTGAGGGCCTAAAAAATGATTTCCATGATTGAACACCTCAATTATAATGAAAGAATCTAATTTATTCCAAAAAAATAATCTCCTCATCGATACCTTTCCAACAAACTACCATTCTCCCCAAACAGAGATCGTATGACAAAGTTATGCCCCCCAGAAGTTGATACACCAAACTACCCAAAACCGGGTCCAAAAAACTGTTGGATTTTCATCTTCCGGGGTTAGGATTTTGGATTTTTTTTATGTTAAAAAGGCCTTTGGTGCCTCATTCTAACAATAATATTCTTTCGAATGCAATTATCCATCACATCTCTTCTCAGAGACAAGATGCCACCATTCTAGCGAGTCTTTCACTCTGTATTTCTACAGTTTTGTACATTTCACTCATTAATAGAAATTGTGTATCACTGTATCTATGTGTTTATGGTTATATATCTGATATATATTTTATATATTATTGGATATATGATATATCTCTTTAAATTTCTTTATTATATCTCCACTCTCATTTTGTGCCGAAAATAATCCGGATCACGCCATTAGTATCTCAAAGAATCTAATGATGCACTCCATGACAAAGCACATTACGATCAAGTTTCATTTTCTACAGGAAGAGGCTATAGAGAAGAAAATTAGAGTTGAGTATGTTGGGACCAAATAAAAAATTGCAGATATATTTCCAAAACTGCTTCCAAGGGAATCTTTGAGTATCTTTGCTAGAGACTCAGAGTAGTTTCTGCCCCACCGTGACTTTTGAATGTTTTTCTTATATGTCTTAGATTTACACAAGGAAGCACCATTAAGAGGACATAGAAAAATTCAGTTAGGGTTATCAGCCCCAAGGAGAGTTCATTCAAGGGGAGTAACCCCAAAGGTAAGTTACCCTTTGCCATTAATGTCAAATAGGGAGAGATTTCAGATGCATGGACATGAAGCACAATAAGCATGATTCCAGGGGGAACGATGGTCATAAGGGGAGCATGAGAACCATGAATTCATTTTTTCATCATAGTGTTTCCATCAATGCCAAAGGGGGATATTTTTTATTAATTGGGTTGTTTTCGTTGATGTCAACCTTTGAAGCAAGTCCTATAGCGAATTATGGTAGCTCCATAAGTGTGGATAAGGGATCCATGTTTGTCTGAGGAATAGTTTAATGAAGATCAATGAATTTGTAGGAAAGACTATCATAGAAGGATAATACTTGTCATGTCATTTTTGGTGATCTGTGGTACATCATGTGGTTCCTCACGATCGAGGAGATATGGCTTAGTGAAGTTGGAGAGCCCTCATGAGTTATCTAGAAGCCTCTAGAAAGTCAAAGAAGTCAAGTATTTTAGAAGCTCCTAGAAGAAGTTTACTAGACAAAGTGGTTGTAACTAGGAGTTAATCATGGGTAAAGTTGTTGCAATAAGAAAATAGTTAAAAATAAAATAGTTGCAACAAGAAGTAGTGAGTTTACTATTTATGGTAAAGTGGTTGTAAGTGTGTAAAGTAGTTGAGAGTGGGTTATCCCTAAAAGAGGGAATTTGGGTAAAACAGTTAGAAGATAGCCCCTAAAGGAAGCTACTTGGAGAGTATAAATAAGAGATAAAGGGTCTCCCATTAGAACCTAATTGAGCACATTGAATATCTCTTTTGTGAGATGTTATGTGTAGGTATCATTGACAAATCTAAAGCAGTGAGTCTGAAGCAACGATGAGAGAAGTTGTAGGTTCAAAGGGTCGAGACTGTGGGTACTGAAATAGGGTTTTACTAAAGATATCCACATGTTGCAGTACTAGAAGGACACAAACATCCATAGACCACAGTGGGACAAAGTGAGAATACCCATGAGTTTATTGAAGACAAAACACATATATGTTTCCAACGATGAAGAAAAGGAAGATCAGATCTATCAGTGATAAGTTGTAGAGATGAGAAGAGGCTACAGGAAGGTCTAACAGTGAGAAGGTACAACAAAGATATCTATAGTAAAAAAAATAGGTTATATGCTTATCTTATGTATGTATTTTGTGAATGCTTGGGGTATGGCCATGGGACATTGAGATTTTTCCCTTGAGGGACTATTGGTTGTATGGTATATTTTGTAAAAAACAGATCTATAGGGACACATTGCTACTATATTGGTTGGTTGTTGTGGGTATACTTCATTGGTATTTATATAAGTTGGGGAAGTTGTATCCAATAACCACTTGACTACTTAAGTAGATAAGATGAGGAAGTTGTAGCAGTTTAAATCCCTAGTAAATAAACTATTCATGAGAAGGAAGTTGTATAATATGAGGATGAGAGATGGAGACTCGGTGGTAGAGCATTTGAACACCTTCAATACTGTGGTAAGTCAATTAGTATCTGTTGAGATTAAAATTTTAGATGAAGATAAATGTATTAGTTTACTGTGTTCTTTACCAAAGTCGTGGGATAGTCTAGTTGTGGCCATAGGTAGTAATACAACTGCCTTGAAGTTTGATGAAGTGGTCTCATCCTTGTTGTCGAAGGAGATGATACATAAGAATATGTAAGGATAGAGCACAAACACATTATTTGCAAGAGGACGTTCCCAGGAAAGAAATAGATCTAAGCTCTCAAGTGGGAGATCTAAGTCTAAGGGTAGATCTAAATCTCCTAGAAAGTTTGTAAAGGTATGCTGGATATGTGGAAAATAAAGGGCATTACAAGAAGCAGTGTAGAGCCAAAGTTGAGAAAAAGAAGGTATCTGAAGAATCTCCTTCTATAGAATAAAAGACCTCTAAGGAAAAAGGAGGGATATGTACTTGGCTTCTTCAAGAACACATGTAGATCATGAGGCATGGTTGGTTGACTCAGGTAAATCCTTTCATATGACTCCCCGGAGGGAGTGGTTCTCTGAATATGAAAGGTATGATGGAGGTAATTTTTTCTTAGGTGATTATTCGACAACTAGAATCATAGGACGAGGAAAATTCAAGTTGAGGCTCATAGATGGAAGGATTAGAACACTTCCTGTTGTTCTACACATCCCATGTTTGGCTAGAAATTTGATTTATGTAAGAAAAATGGACGATGCAGGGGTAAAAACAATATTTGAAAAGGAAACCTGCAGGATGGTTCGAGGAGCAATGGTTTTGTCGAAGGAAGTTTGGTTTGGAAATTTGTATAAGATGCAAGGAAGCACTATCAGTGATGGGTGTAATAGTTCCATTGTTCCTGATATTGGATTTGAAGAAGAAAGAAATTCTACAGTCTCTAGAGAAAATTTTATGTTGTGGCATCAAAGACTAGGGCATATCATAGAAAAGGGTCTTCGACTACTACATGATAAAGGTATAGTTAAAGGTATGCCTAACTTCTCTCTAGATTTTATTTCTATGAACATTGTGTATATGGGAAGCAAAATCGGGTAAGATTCCCTTCTGGTGCAAT
This sequence comes from Picea mariana, assembly GCA_032191745.1. NCBI lineage: Eukaryota > Viridiplantae > Streptophyta > Pinopsida > Pinales > Pinaceae > Picea > Picea mariana. Next base: position 280,664 of record JASDQU010736147.1, on the reverse strand, counting down.
GAGGGCAGAAGGAATTTTACAACTAGTTCACAGTGATGTTTTTGGACCTATATCGGTCCCATCATTGGGAAAATATGTGTCCTATGCCTCATTTATAGATGAATTCTCGAGGAATACTTTGATATATTTCCTTAGGAATAAATATGAAGTCTTTGACTGGTTTAAAGAGTTTAAGGCTCTTGTTGAGAATCAAACAGAGAAAAGAATTAAGGTGTTGAGGACAGATAATGGTGGAGAGTTTTGCACGAATGAATTTGAAGAATTATGTAAGAAGTGTGGTACAGAAAGGTAGAATACTACTCCATATGCACCTCAACAAAATGGAGTTGCAAAAAGGATGAATAGGACTTTGATGGAAAAAGCAAGGTGCATGCTCAGTGGTGTCGGGTTAGGACAAGAATTATGGGCAGGGGCAGTGGGTACTACATGTTACCTGGTCAACAGATCACCCTCATCAGCGCTGGATGACAAGACTCCACAAGAGGTATGGACTAGTAAGAAACCTTCTCTCACACATCTCAAGGTATTTGGCTATGATGCATACGTTCATGTTCCAAGGGAAAACATGAGTAAGCTAGATAAGAAGGTTGGAAAGTGTATCTTTATTAGATATAAATATGGTCTCAAAGGTTATAATCTTTGGAACCCAGAAACTAAGAAGGTAGTGTATAGCCGAGATGTGGTATTTAGAGAAGTGAAGGATGTTGTTAAACATGAAGTCCTACCAAGTAATGAAGAACCAAAGAAAATATATTTTGATTTAAAGGATGATGAGTCAGACTCTACAGAAGAACAAGAATCAGAAGAAGAATATCATCATACTCCAGTATTGAGGAGATCGGTTTGAGAAATAAGTCTACTGGAAAGGTATACTCCATCTAATTTTCGTTCAAATTTTTATTTGTCTATTACTAATGATGATCCTAGAACTGTCAGGGAGGAAGTGGATTCAGAGGATGAAAATCTATGGAAAAGGGCCAGGGACGAAGAAATGGAAACTTTGGATAAGAATGAGGCTTGGGATCTAGTGGAGTTGTTGACTAGAAGAAATCCCATTGGCAGCAAATGGGTGTTTAAAAAGAGGCTGAATGCAGAAGGAAAAGTGGAGAAATACAAATCTCGGTTAGTAGCAAAGGGTTATTCCCAGGTTGAGGGAACTGATTTTGGTGAGATTTTTTCTCATGTTTCCAAGTTAACCTCTATAATATTTATGTTATTTGTTGCTATTGCATTTGATTTTGAAATAGAAAAAATGGATGTGAAGACAAAATTCCTACATGGGGATCTGGAAGAAGAAATCTATATGAAGCAACCAGAAGGTTATGTTGTGAAGGGAAATAAGGAGATGTTATGCAAGCTGAAAAAGTTCATGTATGGTTTAAAACAATCACCAAGGATGTGGTATCAAAAATTTGATACTTATATGCTGGGACTTGGCTTCACAAGAAGAAAACAGGATCACTATGTATATTTTAATCTAATTGGTTATCATTTGATTTATTTGGTCTNAGTTGTCCTCTAAATTTGACATGAAGGATCTCGGTGCTTCAAATTTCATTTTGGGCATGGAGATTAAAAAAGATCGGGAAAAGAGGAAACTTTGGTTAAATCAGAGAAAATATGTCAAGAATATATTGCAGAGGTTTAATATGCAAGAATGTAAATCAATCAAGGTTCCTATTCCTGTTAGTGTAAAGTTATTTGCAGATCAGTGTCCCAAGACACAAGAAGAGGAGGAGGACATGTCTCGTGTTCCATATGTGAGTGTAGTTGGCAGTTTGATGTATGCAATGGTGTATAATAGATAATAAATTTCACATGCACTAGGAGTTTTGAGCAGGTATATGTCAAATCTAGGGAAGGAGCATTGGGAAATAGTAAAAATGGTTTTCAGGTATTTGCGTGGCACTGCTAGCTATGGTTTTTGCTACCAAGGAAGACCGAGATTGGACAAAGTGGTGGATATACATGGATTTGTGGATGCAGACTGGGATGGATATTTGGATCATAGGAGATCTACAAGTGGGTATGTGTTTAACCTATTTGGAGGAGCAATAAGTTGGATGAGAAAAAGATAGGTTGTAGTGGCACTTTCAACCACAGAAGTTGAATACATGGCAGCCACTCATGCAAGTAAGGAAGTAGTATGGTTACAAAGATTGTGTTCAGGTATTGGGTTGGTACAATGAGCTGTAAGGATAGATTGTGACAGTTAAAGTGCAATTTTTCTGGTGAAGAACCCGGCTTATCATTTAAAGACAAATTATATTGATATTCAATATCACTTTGTGAGAGACATGGTTAAATAAAATAAAGTATTGTTGATGAAGGTGGACACTTTGAAGAATGTTGTAGATTCGTTAACAAAATATGTGCCCGCTGAGAAGTTATATTGGTGTAGAGTATCCATGGGCATTGTTTCCCTGGATTGTTGACTATGTAACCATGTAACCCCTTGTATGAAAA
>JASDQU010736147.1:244926-271485 GCA_032191745.1 Picea mariana | reverse complement strand
GAAACTGCAAGGAATGTTATTTCCTTTTGAGAAAGTGAATTTGATTGTTAGTACGCATAATTCTGAAATTGTTGTGACGATGTTGTAAAGGTGCAATAAAATGTAAGTACATGAGAACTAACAATTTGATTAGCTGAGGAATGAATGCAAGAAGAAGGAGTCTTGGATATGGCAATGTTGTAAGCCCATAAGGAAGACCAATTTCCTGCTAAGCTAAAATGTTATGGGAAGGAAAGTCCCATAATTATGAATCTAGTTCCTGAGCGGGACACATATGAAAACAAATCGTGAGACTTGATAAATTTGTAGGTGACAGGTTTGCAATAAAATTCTGAAAGTTAGAATTTATGATGACGTCTCACGAAATCTTGTGTACCTGTGATACAGGTGAGAATAAAAGATTTGTCCTGAAAGGAACAGATGAAGGCTGTCAAAGCTGAAGATGATGAACGTGGCTACTGCTGATCCATGAAAACCCCATGATAAGCCATGATCGCCTGAAAATTATTGTGTTGAGGTAACACAAGCCGAAGGGACGCCTCGGCAGAGCAAGTCTGAGGGACACCTCAACTGTAAGACTCAATAGGATCTCTAAGATTCCTATGCGAGAAAACCTCGACAGGGCAAGATGGATTGCCCGAGGGACTGTATAACAATGAAGGGGATGCCTGAGCTTGGGCCTGGAGGGTGAGTGAACGCAAGGAAGAGGAGACCTTAATAATTTCTTGTAAATTATTGGGATCATGCACATAGGGGGTAGTTTCCCGTGCGGGAAAACCTTGGAAAAGAAGATGAAATCATGATAGCTCTTATGAGCGATTGAATTGGAATCATGCATCCAATGGGTACGTCAAGGAGGACGATGATCATGGATAACAAAACTACCATGTGGATATAGATCCATAAATTGCACAGATAAGTATTGTGCACAAATTATGAAATTTTCCTTTTGAATTATGAGCAACAATAAGATGTTTTTCACAAAATTGTGATTAATGTGCTTGTTGTCCAAGAATTATGGAAGGCAGGTGATGAAGACTGAGATCCTGAAAAAGGACCGGACCGAGGAAGAAGGTCAAGCCTTCTGAAGTGGCTGAATGAGAAAGGCATGACAGGTGTTTGAGAAAGAACATTGAGGACGGTGTTCCTTTAAGGGGGAGGGAATTGTAACACCATGTTTCCCCCAGTCTATAAAAATAACTATACTAGCCAAGTATTGTGGAAAACTCAGAAATGTGAATGTGTGATGTGAATGGACCTTGTGAAAAAGGTCGATGAATGTAAATAATATTATGAATATATATATTGCAGGATTGCTAAGAGGGGATGTGCTGAAAAAGAGACCACGATGGCTGAAGATAGGTGGTGGAAGGCACCTGGAATGGTGGCATTAACTTCCACTGAAACTAATACCGTATTTGGACTTCACTGGCCCGGAGAACCAAGAGCAGCTCCCTGGCCCCGAATTAAATGATTCACCAGGTTGGTAGGTAAATGGATCGTCATGAGTAATGAGGGATGGGGGTGAACCACCCATCCATAGAGTCCTCAGACCTGACTACCTCGAGGAAAATCATGCCACACGCAACCTCGCCGAAAAGAGAAAAGGCAGGAAGAGTGTGAAATCAAGGGGCAGACGCGAGGGGAAAGAGGAGGAGGGAACTCTGGAAAAATACAGAGTGAGTGATAACAAAGAAGGAGAGTAACCTTCATTCTCGGTCACTGGAAAACAAAGACGCAGTCTCCCAGCATTGTGGTCTCAACTCGGGGGTGGCTAGTGGTAAATCCGTTGGGAGTCACTGAGCCTACGGTTGGGTGGAAACGAGCACCCCTCTCAGCAGTTGCAATCACATATGGTGTTATTTCTGATAAGTGTTTTGCATCTTGCATCTTGAAATGTATATTTTGGCATTTATGATCATCTTGCATCTTGAAATTTATATGCTGACATGTATGCTCATAGTCTATGCAGTTTATGAATGGTTTGAGTATAAGACTGTCTGTGTGGTGTTTTGATCAGAAATGGTGGTTGCATGATTTTATTGGAAGGGCCACAAATGACTTATGTTTATAGATAGATTTATATGTATATACGCATATTGAATTAATTTAGACTTCAAGTCTGTTCTCGGGAAATATATACCCTTATCTGTCTCAGGTAATACCCTGGATAGATCTCCCCATAGAGACACCCTTCTTGGAAAGCTTACCAAGAACCTGGAAAAGGATTTGAAGGCGCAAGTCTTTGTAACCCTGTACGAGGAATAATGATCCTCTTGAAATCCCGATATAGCAACGTAGGATAAGTATCGATCGATGGACGAGATCCCATCGGAAGATCTGCGGTCATTCATGACTGTTATGTTGGAGGAAGAAACAAGGGTGTTAAATGCCTTAACCCTTTTCCTTTATCTTCATGAGTAGAGAAGAAATCAGGACTGTAGATCCCCAAGGTCTGTGGGAGTATCTGGACCATTGGTTTTTCTCACGTCCAGGGAGTAGCGGGAGAGTGTACAACACGGGACAGATATGAGCCATTAGATTTTAGTTAGAAAACCCGAGAGCCGTTGGATTTGTCAAGAGATGCATGAGGGTTAAGCCCTCGTGAACAGGGGTGAAAGTCCCGAAAGAGGAGTCGGTATTAGGATTTCAGAAGTCCTGATGACAAGATATCGGGACGCTCCATGGTGGAAGTCTCGAAATAGATCTGGACTGTCTGATCTAGGGAGGATATGTGTCGCAGGATTGCCCATTTCAGGGATTTGGACTTCGGGATTTCGGAGGTCTCGAGGACAAGAGATTGGGACACTCCATGATGGAAGTTTCGAAACATTCTGGACTATCCATTCATGGAGGACACATGGCGGAGATCAAGAGTCCATCATTATTTTGGATACCGGGGATTCGAGTTGATAGAGGATTTGTGTCACTGGGTGTCGCAAGTCACAAAATTGTGAAACGATGAGGACCGTCCATATGAGGGAGTCCCATTGGCAAAAGGTCGGGCCCTCATATTCATAAATCCCAAAATAAATAGGACGAAGGTCTTATGAGGAGTGGTCACCTGGATGAGGGCATAGACAGGAGGGATAATGTGACAAAGGCCACATCGGGAAATCAAAAAATCGGGAATTCGGGAGTCCCGTTGACAAGAGGTTGGGCTCTCGTATTGATAAGTCCCAAAGGGAATAAGACTGTGGTCTTATGAGAAGTGGTCATATGGACCAAGGCATAGCCCAGAGGGCTAATTTCTGATCGAAGCCTCTTCGGCATTTCGACATTTCGGGGTTCGCAGAGTCGAAAGACTCGACTCGCTTATATCGCTGAGTCACGAAATGTGAAAAGGTGCCTAGTTATTTGGCCTGTGGTCATAATCAATGATCACATGGAGGTGGGAAAAAGGAAATAGCTAGCCTGTGCTAATCCCTGTAGGACTTCGGGGATTCTGTCCCTTGAGAAAAGGAAAAACAATTCATTATGCTGTAGTGGATGTGTGACACAGCTTATCAGAGATCTTCAAAGAAAAATAATGCATTGAAGCAAGAATATGAGACTTCGACATTGACTATGTTCTATATGAGGAAACAAAGCTGAATATCATGACAGAAAGAACTTGGGAAATTTTAGGAAAGCCTGCTATGACTCCTTCATTGGGAGGAATAGGTTTATTTAAAGGAAAGCTGATAAACCTATGTGGAAAGCTCACCCAGATATCTATGAATGCCAACAAAACTTCGACAGAGTAAGATTTTGAGATTTTTAAATTTATTGAGAACAATGCCCCATTTACCATGTTACTAAGAAAACCTTGGATTGAAAAAGATCAAGCTAGAAGGAAAGAAGCAGAAGAAGTTTCAGAGCAGCAGAAGCAAGAGTTAAAATATTTCATGACTAGAAGGATCGCACACTTGATTGAAGAACAAAAGAAAATATCGAATCTATTTAACACCAGAGACCTAGATAACAAAGTTACAAGAACACTAGAAGACCCACAGAAGATTGAAGTACCTATCCAAGACAAAGAAGAAGTATCACTCTCGAATCTTAGGAAAGAATCTCAACAACGCGAAGTAACTATGCCAAAAGAAGATAATAATCAGAATGGAAAAAGGCATACCGAGACGAAGCTCACTGGGAAAAAGGCTAGGAAGCTAAGTAAGAAGAAAAGCTAAGATCAACAAGTTACATAAGGTTCTAGAGGGAACTTCACAGAAGGAAAATTTGCAAAATTGGAGCTTCGCTGGGATACCAGAACAATGTCACATGGCACTTCGCCATGGCGAAGCAATATAGTCGTTGGGACCAATATAATCATTTGGCCGACCCCCTGAACGCCTAGAAAGGAATTTATGGTTCGCCACCAGACCGTTGGACCACACCATAACGGACAGAACAAAGTTAATGAAGGCTTCTCACCCTTTGCAAAAGATCCGCTACTAAGTTTTCTATTTATCCCTTCGCGCCATGCACTAAAGACACTTTTGCTAACCGTGAAATTGAGCCCGTAGACTCATTGCTTTTACACAGTGATAATTGCACCATTTCCCTCTATCCTATTGCAATGTCTAAGTTACTCTTTGAACCCGAGATTTCCAACCCCGAGCGTGTATGTCGGACAAGATCAACGCTGCAGAGAGAGTTATTGAAGAAGTTATGATCAACCTCATGACTGAAAGAGCCATGTCGATGTCTGAAGGTATCCAAGCTTCATCGACGAGAATGGTGCAAGCTTCTTCGTTGACTGTTCATGGAGCCAGACCATCCAGGCCATCAGCAGAAAAGAGAACCAAGCATAAAGATGACCTCGCAAATGCAAAATTGATTCCAACCATCTTTCTCGATTACATCCCACCCCTAGCTAGTGCGGTGAATCGTGATAGTGTACCATGTGATTTTGAGTACACCATCATTACCGTGTACCTCCCGAAGGGGATACACACAATTCAAATAGACCAGGATAAGATCGCATCATTAAAGTTCAGTGACTTCAACCTTGGAGATCGCAAGATCTATGGTATGCTCGTTCCATACAATTACTTAACCAGAACTAAAGGGAAAAATTCAAATACCATCCCTCAATCGTGGACAATGAACCTCACGTAGTCCACCCTACTGAACGTCATGAAGATCCCACACTTCAGAAGACACCAGAAAGTCAATGCCTGTGTCAAGTTGCTACTATCGTGTTACCATGGTGGCTACTTATGGCTAGATCGTTGCATTATAGTTGACCCAACACTGATCCATAGGATCACAGGCCTGTTGACGGGCGAAATCGACCGTCCGTCAACTGAGAGAGTGGAACCGGTCCGGGGTTCTCTAATAACCCAAAACGTTTGGGATGAACCACCCTGACGGGTTTAGCGGCTCCGTTAGCCGATCTAAGGTCCTAAGAAAACAAAAGAAAACTAATCTAAACTAACTATTAAAACTAATCTAACTAAAAACTAACTATTAAAACAAACAAACTAATCTAACTATTCTATATATACAATCTAGTATCTAATACTAAACTAACTCAAACTAATTAACTAACTAACTACTGACTGAAATATAACTTATTCACAAAATGTACAATATCTACAATTTACAGATTTGAATAAAACCTGAAAAACTCATTTGCATTCTGCCCTAAGACAGAGACAGATATTTTTTGTTGATTTTATAATTTTATGAACAAAGATAAAACAGAAACTAACTAAACTAAACTACTAATATACTAATTCTAATTACTAATCTAAACTAAAACATATATCTAACTAAACTACTAATAAATATACTAAATAAATAAATAACAAACTGACCTGGAAACGCTCCAAATTTGTCCTGTGTATGATGATTGTTTTAGTAGATCGGAGGGAGGAAACCCACACCGAATAATCCAGAACCTTCTCGTAAACGATAGCTGTGATGCTCTTCAAGTTTGTTTACAGGACAAAGAAGACATAAAAATCACAACAATCATATAATTTATAAATCTCTACAATTAGATAAACCTGTATGTAAATACTTATACAAAATAATTCAATTGATGAAGAAGAAAAATCTGTCATTCATAAACTGAATCAAGTAATTGCCATGTTTTTTTAAATTAGTGAAAGAAATCAGACATGGATCATATTAATTAAATCATATCATTCTGCAAAAGACTATGATAGCTAAAGTAGTCACTAATCAAATGCAAATTGATAAGCATAAACATGAAACAAAAGATTGATATTATGAAAGCGAAAGTTGTAGCAGAACATCAACTTCTGTCTCAGTTTGTATTAAAAATCCATAGCCTAGTTCTCCCACAAATGAGGATGCTCCTTATTACAAAAATAATAAGTATTTATAAGTTTTCCACAGGGTAAAACCTCCCTGTGGAAGTTATCAAATTGTTTACATAAAATTCGGGAGGATCTCCCAAGTTCAACTAAACTAGGAAACTAAAATAAAACTAAATACACAAATATCCCCTAGACTATCCATCATATCCCTTGCAATTCGAATTTACCTGAAAAGGACCAAAAATGAACAAGTTAGAAGGATCTTTTATTAATAAAATAATAAAAATCTAATTCTATAGACTAGCTACAGAATCATGTGATTCTGTAGCTGGTCTAAAATAAGACACAGAATCAGTATTAAAATTAATTGAAAATCTTTTAAAGAATCAAATTCAATTAACCTCCAATCACTATTTGAAAATGAATCATTTAATTTAAAATTATTATACCATTCGAAATCAAACAGGATAAAAAATCATTCAATCGAATACAGAGATAGGAATACTCTGTTTTTTTTGTTACCACAAAGTCGGGTGATAAAATCATATGGAACAGAAATGCAATCGTTTCATATGCAATCGAAATCAACATAATCAAAACAAATTGTAAGCACTATTATGTGGCCTTGTCAACAGGAAATACGAATTCGACCTGATCATTTTCAAATTGTTGTAACTGTGTCGACACAACAAACGATTCATGCCACGAATAGATGAATTCAAACTGGCGTGAAAATCAATTCAAATAAAATCGTAACATGATCGATCAATTAGCAACAGAATTCGTAATTTGTTATTGCAAATTGGGCGATCAAGATCGATTGACTCTAATCAACATCGTTCCATTCAAATGAATTAATACCGGATTTGGTAGGGATAACACAATCAATTGATTCGTTTTGCAAATTTAACATCAAACAGAGCAGTATCTCTGATACGAATCTATCAAGAGAATCGAACAACTGGATTTTAACATTATCATTGGAAATCATAATCGTTCCATGATTCAGGCATGAACATTATTCGCACAGACTTAAATGAATGTATCGTTTTCATAAAAAACAGAGTGATTTTTCCCAACTTGGAAACGATCAAATCTGGAACATTATACGACAGAGCATCATAACAACCAAATTCATTGAAATCGTTCACCAATCACAACATATGAATCATAACGAAATCATATCCAATCATAATCGTATTCTAAATTGAGTTTGAAAACTTCTCGTTCGGATAGGTGAAATGTGAGCACAATAGGCATATTGACAAGGATAGCAACAGTTCAAATAATGATTTCAATGAGACTTCGAAAGAAGAAGTTTTCATGCTTACAGTCGTGAAAATGAAACGAAGGCAGATGTTCAAATGTCACAAAAAAATAAAATAAAAGTGTCATTTATTTAAAAATTGCGACGAAAAATTGATGTTTTCAAAACATTGGTGTAGGCAGCTTATAAGACAATGGAAAAAGTGAATTGGCTTCCAACAATGGAAACACACTGGTAGAAGCAGTTATCTCTGTCAAAAGAAACAAATTCAGATTAGGACAACGAAGATAATTTCAACTCAAAAATAACAACCAGAAAATAGTATAAACATCATCATTAACCACTATTCCAACAGTGTTTCAAAAGATGAAAACTGATAACAGTCTTAAGATCAACAAGTCACGATATTAAAGATAAAATCTTCAATACTGTTGGCATAGCCACTACTGCCAGTAGGCGTCCATAGCCTCGACAGGGTTTCCATTTAACCCACTCTGACATCTGTATCCTACCAAGGAGTTCTGAATCAGAATAAAGGACATTAAAGAGGTTTCTTTTTTGCAAATTTTCATATACCCGACATTGCTTCGCTACCAGCGGGCTTGTTCAGTACCCCGACGAAGTTGTCTTGGCGCCATGCATGCATTTACCTGTTTCCAGCAGACCTGTTCAGCATCCCGACGAGTTTACAAACACTTCCCATAGCTCTTATTCATAATTTATTTTGTTTTGTTTTTTCATAGATATATATTTGAGCGGGGTGATGCTGAAAATCATGATTCTTTAACATATTTTTTCAAACCTCATCAGAATTTTTTAGACTATCCATTATTTAGATCCAGAGATGTTTTATTTACAAAACAACTTCCTAAGACAGGGAGACATCTTCTGAGTCATTCCTTTACGGAAAAGGGACAGTGTAAAAAGATAATAGATGATCATGACGAACTTTACTCAGAGATCGAAATAATTAAACTTCTTTCGAACAACAAACTTTTCCCACACAGATATAAATTTCAGAAATATATCATTTATGTTTGTACTATTTTTTCAGAAGTTATTTCAGTGAAGGAAATTTCTTTTATCTTTGTCTGAATATCTCAGTATATAGGTGCGTGTATTTCAAAGAAAACAGAAACTGATAAATTCAAATCAAAATAAAAAATAGAAAGCAAACGAAAACGCAAACAAAAATAAAATATTTACATAATATACAAGGGTATTCATCAAGCAAAGTATCTTTTCAGGGCTTGGCCATTCACCGGATAGGTGTCAAGCTTCCCTTCAAGATTCTGCAATCGAAAACAACTGGGACCCAATTTTTTAGCAATTAAAAATGGTCCAAGCCACAGATTTTGAAATTTTGTATGTTCACCCTTTCCCTCGTGTGGTTTGTCCCACTTCAAGACGAGATCGCCTACTTCAAAATTCCTATCAGAAGCAGAGTTAGAATCGAACCATCTTTTCACCAATTGTTGATGTTGATCTAACTTATGCTTAGCTTGGGCTCTTACCTCTTCTAGCTTCATCAAAGCATTAATCCGACTTTCCAAAGAGGGCCAATCTTCTCCTTGGACCTTCTGTGACAACTGAAGTGAAGGAAGAAGAATGTGAGGTGGTAGAATTGCCTCTCTGCCATAAACGAGAAAAAAGGGGGAGTTACCTATAGCAGCTTTTGGCGTTACCCTATCAGCCCACAGCACGTTCAACAGTGCATTGTGCCAATTCTTGTGATTTTCAACCACCGTTCTCTTGATAATTTTAATCAAGTTCTTGTTTGTCGATTATGCCAATCCGTTGCCCTGAGGGTAATAGCTAGCAGAATATTTCAGATTAATTCCTTTTTCCAAAGAGAACTCACTCATCTCAAGAGAGGAAAAGTAAGAAGCATTGTCAAAGACCAAACAGTCAGGGATACCAAAGCGAGTGATAATATTTGAATTTAGAAAGGCAATCACCTGACTGGTGTTGACAGTTCTTAGCACAGTAGCTTTAGACCATCGAGTAAAGTAATATGTGGCTGTCACAATAAACTTATGCTGTTGTGAGGACGGGGGGTTGATTGGACCTATGATATCAAGGCCCCACTGCTGAAAAGGAGAATCTACCGAAATGGGCTGTAGAGGAAAGGCTGGTTTTTGTAACTGCCCTGATGCTTTCTGATAGATGATACATTTATGACACAAGGCATGGGCGTCTCTAAAAAGTATGGGCCAGTAATAACCATCTCGTAAAACCTTATGAGCAGTGGTATCACCACCAAAATGACCACCAGCTTCTCCTGCATGCAACTCTAGCAAGACTTTTTCTGCTTCGTCCTTTTCAAGACAACGCATCAGTACGCCGTCAAAACTTTGATGAAACAGGATACCATTAACCAGATGAAAGGAGGAAGACTTTAGTCTCAACGCTCTTCTTTTGGTGAGGTCCAAGTGATGGGGTGCTGACCCATGTTCAAGACAGAATCTTATATCGTCGTACCAAGGACTATCAAGGTTTTGTACGCAACAGACTAAACTTTGACCGCTTTGTCCTAGGTANTTGGTGAGGTCCAAGTGATGGGGTGCTGACCCATGTTCAAGACAGAATCTTATATCGTCGTACCAAGGACTATCAAGGTTTTGTACGCAACAGACTAAACTTTGACCGCTTTGTCCTAGGTTTGACGTATCACTTTCTTCTTGCTGTCCTGTTGTTGAATCAACAAATAACTTGCATAACCCTTGGCCTCTCACTATCTGAGTCAGGGTAATTTCTAAGTCATACTCCTGCAAGGAGGTGACCCAGTTGGCTCTTTTTTCTCCTAGTTCCTTCTGCACTAACAAGTTCCTTACGGCTGGGTAAGGGACAATGACTTTCGTCCTTGACTTTAAAAGATAGGACCAGAAGTTCTTAACTGCTTTGAAAACAGTGTAGGCTTGCCGATATACCGCTGGGTAATTAAGTTCAGTGCCTTTGAAAGAGGAGCTCATAAAGGCGATGGGTACTTCGTTGTTCTCGACATCTTTTTGGGTTAGGACGTCGACATAGGAATGGTCGGAAGCAAAAGTATAGAGTGTAAAGTCTTGGGAAAAATCTGGGCTCATGAGAGATGGAGCGTCTATTATGGCCTTCTTTATTGCATTAAAAGCTTGATTTTCTAGGGGTCCCCAGTGATATTGGGTGTCTTTCTTGATCAAATTTTGTAGAGGCCTGACCATTTCAGAGAAACTAGGGACAAATCTTCTCACGAAGTTAATCTGGCCTAAGAAAGACTGCATAGACTTTTTGGATGTAGGAGGGGGAAGTTTTCCAATGACTTGAGTCCTTTCAGTGTCAATAACCATCCCTTCACTAGACACAATGAATCCTAGGAGTTTACCCTGTTCTACTGCAAAGATAGACTTTTTGGGGTTCAAGGAGATGCCGTATTTACGACATCGTAGTAGGATGGCTCGTAAGTGAGCTAGATGATCATTTTTGTTTTTAGAAAATATAGTCACATCATCTAAGTAAACTACGACGGATTGATTGATTAAGCCTCGGAAAAAAATATCCATTTCTCTCTGAAAAGTGGCACCAGCATTAATCAATCCAAAGGGCATTTTACGATAAGCATAAGTGCCCCACGGAGTATGGAAGGTGGTTTTTAGTTGGTCTGGTGGAGACATCAGGACTTGGTTGTATCCAGAGAAACCATCCAATAAAGATAGCCTCTCGGAACCAGATACCTGTTGAAGGATCTGTTCCATAGGTGGGACAGGATAGTTGTCTTTATCAGACGCTCTATTAAGGTTCCGAAAATCGACGCAAAGTCGAATTTCCCCATTTTTCTTCTAGACTGGGACGAGGTTAGAAACCCACTGAGTGTGTCTAATAGGAAAGATTATTTTAGCATTAAGGAGCTTATTCAATTCTTTTTGAACGGTCGATTCAAGTTTGGGGTGCATTTTCCTCAGTTTTTGTTGGAAAGGTAAGGTTTGGGGCTTCATCAGAATAACATGTTGTATGATGTTAGGGTTGAAAGTTTTAAGATCATCATACGTCCATGCAAAGACATCTTTAAATTATTTGAAAAATTTAATAAATGCAGTTTTTTCTTGTCGAGAACATCCCAACCCTAGATTAATACACTAAGGATTTTCATTAGTTCCTAAGTTCACTTTTTCATAAGATAATGAGGAAGTATTGGTTTTACAATTGACCGTCTTTTTAAATTTATCTTGAAAATCGTAAAACTTCTCTAATATAATTACAGATTTTGGGATCGAGTTTACCATATCCGATGAAGATTCAGGAGTTCTCGGATCTGGTATTACCGTGAAATCACGCAAATTGTCATCGTGTGTGTGTTCATCTATCACTGCGCCTTGAAAGGTTTCTTCCATGTGCAAAAAGTTAATAATCTATTGATAATCGTCAAATACTCTCCAGTTCATGATGTTGTCAGGAATAGATGGCCGAAACAACAACTCAACTGAGAATGCGTCTGGGGACAAGCCTTCTGCAGGAAGAAGTTTAGAAGCTACATTAGCTAATAAATCTACTTCAAATTTATTCATCCTTGGAATGGAATTTATATTGAAAGCATAAAATTTACTCATTAAGTTCCATACCTTAGACTGGTAGCTTTTGAGATGCGGAGAAAGACAGTGGATAAAATCTCTTACCTGTCTAACCATTATTTCAGAGTCGCCAAAGACGGTCAAATTTTGAATGTTCATATCCGAAGCTTTTCTGAGACCTTGTAGTAAAGCCTCATATTCTGCAGTATTGTTAGTACATTCAAATTCCAACCTACATGCTATCAATGTTTTGTTATCTGCCAGATCGATAATGATGCAGCCTACTCCGGCTCCTTCTTTGGACTTTGACTCGTCGAAATACAGAGACCAAATTTGATTTGCATTGGGTACATAGGATTGTTGTGTGGAAGGTGCGGGCTGCATATATGCTATGATCTCGGACTGTTGTTTTGGATTGGTGATAGGTGAAGCCTTGGTTATGAAGTTTCAGAAGAAGGTGTCCATCCCTTGTACTTCAGGTGAATCAACAAAAGGTGTATACGGTTCATTGGGATCGTTCAAATCTGTAACCGTGAACTTAAGGTAGCGCTCATGATTTACTTTGATTTTATTAGGCTTGCCATTTTCTGGAAGCCATAGATGAGACCAATCTGTCACAAAATAACCATGTAGTTGCTCCGACCAGTCCCTGCTTAAAAATAGACCATACACTTTTGGAATATCCACAACAATTATATCAATAACTTGATGAACCTTGGGGTTAGACGATAATCTAATAAGCACATTCTTTAGTTCGCCTATAACTTTGACATTTGGTCGATCAAGTTGTATGATTTTTAAAGTAGAGGGTTCAACTTCTGCGTTTATCTTTTGGCAAATAGACCATGGAATCACATTGGATGACACCCCTGAGTCTACCATGCAATTGTGCACATTTCTATTAAAGATGTCGAAAGTTAGTAGGAAAGGAGGTACATTTTTGCGAGTACTAAGAGTAGTAGCTTGTGGCTTTTTACTCGCAGTTTCTAAAGCTACTTTATCTACATTATTTACATTATTTACATTACTTACAGGAAGGCTTCCTTTATCTTGAGGATCAGGATTATTTTTAGTGGAAGTCTTCTGGGGGGCTTTGCTTTGCAAAACCTTGTTACCGTTAGAAATACCATTCTTGCCATTCTCTGAAATATTTTGCAACATTTTTTGTAACAAAAATGGAAATTTCAACAACTCATAAATAGAAATGTTAGCCCTTAACTTTTTTAGATCTTCTACAACATCATAATCTAAGTTGGGGCTGACATTCTTCTGTTTGGTCTCAACTGATTTAGATTGCTTTGGAGATGAAGTTGTAGTATTTTCGGAAGAAGGTTTATTTGTTGTCTTACTCCTGGTATTATAAGGATGAGTTGTCTCGAAGTTAGCTTGTAAGATGCTATCTGAGAAGTGTCCAAAAATGTTTGGGGAAGACTCTTCTTCTTGAACTGTCTCTTGTTCAACTACCTCCTCAGGAATCTCAGGAGGCATCAAGTTATCTTGGGCTTCTAGAATTGTTTGAAGGGCACATTGCAAACTTTCTAGATTTAGGCCTTCAGTGGTTGGATTAGGTCGGTTGGTAGGAAAAGGCTTTTGAAAAGGAGATTTGTAGGGCCCTTTACTCGAGGAAGCTTCTTCAGTCGACCTTTTTAAGTCTATAACTTGATTTGACAGTTTTTGAACAACTTTAGTTAAGTTTTCCAAATCAGAGTTTTCAGGTTGTGTTTTACTTTGAGTGGGTCTGGGGAGTATTTCAATCTTCTTTTTGGAAGAAGAAACAGTCTCAGTTTCATTGCTAGAAAAGTATTTAAGACTAAGTATGTCTTTTTCGGTTTGGCTGGCTTCCTCGAAGGCCTCTAACAACGTGGCTTTCTTAGATCGTTTAACCCAAATAGCTATGCTCTGATGCAAATATTTAGTGTAGTAAGCTATTATAATACTCTCAGCAGGCATGGAATCCGCAGGGATTCAGTTTTTGAGTGTCAAGAATCTTGGATTAAAGTCTTTAAATTTTTCTTTTGGGTTCATTTTTAGGCTAGAAAGATCCATGACTAGGACTTCCGGAGGCTTACCGTCTCTGAACTTTTCCAAAAAGCATGACTCAAAATTTTCCCAAGACACGATGGTATGGGGTTGTTGGGAAAAGTACCAAGTGTATGCATTACCCTCGAAAGTATAAGGAAACAACCTATAGACAACATCTTCATGTTCGACATTACAGATTCTTATGGCTAACATGAAATTTTTAATGTGATCTTCAGCTATCTGTTTTGAGTCAGGATCAAACTTGGGAAGCCATTTCTTCGGATGCTTGGGTAAAGGAAGTTGAGCTCTAGGTACGGCTACGACATTCTGGTCCAACTAGGGTCTAGCAGGGTTGTTTTGATTTTCCATTGGGGTAGTGGGGGTGGAAGGCTAAGAAGGGGAATTGCCTTCGTCAGAGGAATCTCCTCCAAAAGAGGAAGGAGATGATGGAGGCGGTGAAGGAGGTATCCCAGATCCTCCTGCAGCAGGATTTAAGTTTGGATCTGTAGGATTCACAGTGAGGTTAGTGTCACCTAATTGTTCTCTGATATCAGAGAAGTCCAAAGGTTGACCCCACGGATGGTTTGGTTGCCTCAAATGGGCTAAGGAACTATGTGTTTTAGTAAGAGATTGGCGGACAATCTCTTATATGTCACCACCTGTAGGACCAGGGGTTGCTGGCTCAACTGTGATCTGTGGATCTTCGGTTGAAGTATTTGCTGTTTGAAGGGGAATATTATCGTGTGAATGGATTCTAGTCACTATAGGTGAGCGATTAGGGGGTGGAGGAGTCTTGCGACCGCCTTGTTCCATTAATTAAGTTCAGGCCCTCCTTCTAGCGCCATTTGTTGACGGGTGAAATCAACCGTCCGTCAACTGAGAGAGTGGAACCAGTCCGGAGTTGTCTAATAACCCAATCCGTTTGGGATGAACCACCCTGATGGGTTTAGCGGCTCCATTAGCCGATCTAAGGTCCTAAGAAAACAAAACAAAACTAATCTAAACTAACTATTAAAACTAATCTAACTAAAAACTAACTATTAAAACAAACTAACTAATCTAACAATTCTATATATACAATCTACTATCTAATACTAAACTAACTCAAACTAATTAACTAACTAACTTTTGACTGAAATATAACTTATTCACAAAATGTACAATATCTACAATTTACAGATTTGAATAAAACCTAAAAAACTCATTTGCATTCTGCCCTGAGACAGAGACAGATATTTTTTGTTGATTTTATAATTTTATGAACAGAGATAAAACAGAAACTAACTAAACTAAACTACTAAACTACTAATTCTAATTACTAATCTAAACTAAAACATATATCTAACTAAACTACTAATAAATATACTAAATAAATAAATAACAAACTGACCTGGAAACACTCCAAATTTGTCCTGTGTATGATGACTATTTTAGCAGATCGGAGGGAGGAAACCCACACCGAAAATCCAGAAGCTTCTCGTAAACGATAGCTGCGATGCTCTTCAAGTTTGTTTACAGGACAAAGAAGACATAAAAATCACAACAATCATATAATTTATAAATCTCTACAATTAGATAAACCCGTATGTAAAGACTTATACAAAATAATTCAATTGATGAAGAAGATAAATCTGTCATTCATAAACTGAATCAAGTAATTGCCGTGTTTTTTTAAATTAGTGAAAGAAATCAGACATGGATCATATTAATTAAATCATATCATTCTGCAAAAGACTATGATAGCTAAAGTAGTCACTAATCAAATGCAAATTGATAAGCATAAACATGAAACAAAAGATTGATATTATGAAAGCGAAAGCTGTAGCAGAACATCAACTTCTGTCTCAGTTTGTATTAAAAATCCATAGCCTGGTTCTCCCACAAATGAGGATGCTCCTTATTACAAAAATAATAAGTATTTATAAGTTTTCCACAGGGTAAAACCTCCCCGTGGAAGTTATCAAACTGTTTACATAAAATCTGGGAGGATCTCCCAAGTTCAACTAAACTAGGAAACTAAAATAAAACTAAATACACAAATATCCCCTAGACTGTCCATCATATCCCTTGCAATTCGAATTTACCTAAAAAGGACCAAAAATGAACAAGTTAGAAGGATATTTTATTAATAAAATAATAAAAATCTAATTCTATAGACTAGCTACAGAATCATGTGATTCTGTAGCTGGTCTAAAATAAGTCACATAATCAGTATTAAAATTAATTGAAAATATTTTAAAGAATCAAATTCAATTAATCTCCAATCACTATTTGAAAACAAATCATTTAATTTAAAATTTTTATACCATTCGAAATCAAATAGGATAAAAAATCATTCAACCCAATACAGAGATAGGAATACTCTGTTTCTTTTGTTACCACAAAGTCAGGTGATAAAATCATATGGAATAGAAATGCAATCGTTTCATATCCAATCGAAATCAACATAATCAAAACAAATTGTAAGCACTGTTATGTGGCCTTGTCAACAGGAAATACGAATTTGACCAGATCATTTTCAAATCATTATAACTGTGTCGACACAGCAAATGATTCATGCCACGAATAGATCAATTCAAATTGGTGCGAAAATCAATTCAAATAAAATCGTAACAGGATCGATCGATTAGCAACAGAATTCGTAATCTGTTATTGCAAATTGGGCGATCAAGATCGATTGACGCTAATCAACATCGTTCCATTCAAATGAATTATAACTGGATCTGGTAGGGACAACACAATCAATTAATTCATTTTGCAAATTTAACATCAAACAGAGCAGTATCTCTGATACGAATCTATCAAGAGAATCGAACAACTGGATTTTAACATTATCATTGAAAATCATAATCGTTCCATGATTCGGGCATGAAAATTATTCACACAAACTTAAATGAACGTATCATTTTCATAAAAAACAGAGTTATTTTTCCCAACTTGGAAACGATCAAATCTGGAAAATTATACGACACAACATCGTAACAACCAAATTCATTGAAATCGTTCACCAATCACAACATATGAATCATAAAGAAATTATATCCAATCATAATCGTATTCTAAATTGAGTTTGAAAACTTCCCGTTCGGAGTGGATACAAAACGAACTGAATTGAAAACAAACCATTAATTTCGTTACTTCAATCAGACAAACTTAGCAAATCAAATCCAAACAAAAACTATTCAAATCCAATAAAAATCCATGAGCAAATCGTATATCAAATCAAAGCAAAACAATGTACAGGATGATCACCGAATGACAGAGGCATTTGAATGAGAGACAGAGCTATTTCAAATCATTATATCAACCCTGATCATTCGCAATAATGGAAACGATATCAAATTTTCATACCTGTATAGCGACGAGACGGCTTGATTCTGCCAACTTGGAGTTAATAATGGCTGTAGCTGATTCAACGTTTTTGAAAAGGATGGAGCTAGTTGTCTTTTGCTTCTTATCAGTTGCTTGGAGCTGGTCTCTTTGGTTGGTCAACATTGCAATTTGGTCTTCCAGTGATTGAATTTTTGATTGGAGTATAGGAACGTCAATGTAGTATCGTTCCAACCATAAATCACATCGGTCACAGGAAGACTGTGTAGGGTTTGAAAGAACAGGCGAGGGTTTGATCACATTACTGAGGGTTTCATTAGGTAGTTTAATCCCCAGGTAATTGGGATTATTCCTTAGGCAAGGGGGAAGATTTGACACGAAATCGTAAGGTGGCTCAGGACATAAACCCTGCGAGTAAGGGTACTCACTGGCTAGAAAACGTTCAACGTCAAAATCCGAATCCTCACTAAGGACGATAGGGTCTCGCTCAGCAGAGGGTTTAGGAGATGGCAATAGGATATGGAAGGGCATAGGCGGCTCGGCCTTGGTTTCAATTACCACAGGCTTGTCAACCAGGACAGGGTCTATATCCTCAAAACCATTTCGGGCGATGAAATCCCTCCAACTATCACTGTGCAAACTCAAATGATAAACAACGATAAGTTTGATAAGTCCATGGTGGAATAGGCTGCTGTTAGCCTTCTACCTTTTAAACTTTTTTGACATTTTATATAGGCTTCGATGAAAGTAAAAGGGCATATTCAATGAGTATCCCATAAAACTCATTAGCAAACGCAGGTGGTAGAGAAACACAAGTCCATATCGACCTTCACAAGTCACGAACTCTTTGACTACCATCAAAGTATCATGCCATCATGGTTTAAGTGCAGAGATGGGCATACCTCTGTCACAAGAAGTGACCTTTCGCAAGAGGAACAACAGTGTCCATGGAACCTCGTCGACCTTACAATTTTTGAACCAATGCTGGCCTATGGCAGGTAACCCTGTGGCAGAGCTGATAAAGTGCTCATCGATTTCCAACTGGATGTCACCCACCTTGTCTCTACAACCATCGAAAGTCATGGAAAACTGTCGTGCTACAGCTAGGTTAAAACCCTCAAATCGTTGCACGAAGGTGAGCCATTCATTTTCCTCCAAGTCTTCCCGAGCATTGTCAAACATTAAAAAGGCTTGGTTGCTGTTTGGCTCGATTCGCATGACTGGTGCCATGGAGCCAAGCACATGGTAAGCTGAGGGTTTGGATCGAAACACACACAGGAGCAGAGCTACCCGAGCTAACAGAATTGAACGATGAATATGGGATAGGCATAAATGCCATCGTGTGAAGGTGGTGGATCTTATCTCTGCCATGCAAACAATTATTGCCAAAGTACAACCGCCGATTTACATAGATGTTCAATCCATTATAGCAGTTGAACAATCAAGTCATTTGCCCAACCAATAAAATCAATGTATATACCAATGCACACAAACGTTATGCCGTAGTTTTAAACACCCGACATATAAATCAAAACCAAAATCAACTATGCGCCAATGTATCAGCTCATATAATCGATAGTTTAACCAATTTGCCAATGGGTGCTCATGTAACCAACATACCAATAGTTATGAAAACATAAACATAGGCCTTAAATTAAAAAGATATATATATGAAAGATTTAATCATAACACCCATGTATCTTATGAAACCAAAGGTCAAGTAAGTCAAATGAATGCAAATCCAAATGCTAATGCATTGCAAACTCAATGAAACCAAGTCACACAATCAATATAAGGATGTCCAATCATTGTGGTTCAAAAGTTCTGCTAGCTACATAACGATAGGTGAAATGTGAGCGCAATAGGCATATTGACAAGGATAGCGA
Organism: Picea mariana; assembly: GCA_032191745.1. Taxonomy (NCBI): domain Eukaryota; kingdom Viridiplantae; phylum Streptophyta; class Pinopsida; order Pinales; family Pinaceae; genus Picea; species Picea mariana. The sequence goes on along the minus strand of JASDQU010736147.1, from coordinate 252,164 downwards.
CAGTTCAAATAATGATTTCAATGAGACTTCGAAAGACGAAGTGTTCACGCTTACAGTCGTGAAAACGAAACGAAGGGAGATGTGCAAATGTCGCAAAAAAATAAAATAAAAGTGTCGTTTATTTAAAAATTGAGACGAAAAATTGATGTTTGCAAAACATTAGTGTAGGCAGCTTATAAGACAATGGAAAAAGTGAATTGGCTGCCAACAAGGCCTGAGTATGCAAGGACCTGAATCACAGGACTTTTATCCAGGAAAAGTCGCAGATTGCACACTAGCTTAAAAGATCAAGGACACCTATGGTGATGTTGAGAAAGGAACAAGAGGATACAAGGTAGCTTCCATCCAGAGTGGCACAGTGTTCCTCGCATGCTAACTGATAGTTGGAAAGTTAGTAAGAAAAAACCGACCTGCGCAGGTCATCAGATTTGTCATTGACCTCACAGGGAAGTGCGTGGAAGGACTACAGATGAACTGGGTGAAATACCTAGTTAACCAGTTGGAGATCGATTGCTGAGAAGCACAAGATCAAGGATATGTATTTCATTTCAGCTGGCTTCTGGTCCTTATTGCATTTATTTCCTGGGAGATGCCGGAAGGAGAGACCTTCCCCGACATAGAGCCGTTCGAACCGCTTGCCGCGAAGTTCGCTACCCTGTGGTATTCCACTGATATGAACAAACAGTGACAGTTGAATGTTGGGTTTCATACATACTACCTCTAGCTAAAGCGATCCATTGAAGTCGAGCCTCGCATGACCCCAAACACCTTACAAAGGTTCCGACCACTGATGAAGTTCAACGCAGATCGACACTTTACCTACATTACAACTCGAGAAGATGAACATAAAGATCAGCTCCAAACATATTATAAGCTTACAGAAGAAGACCTCGATGAAATCATTTTGGAATGGTCCACTGACCTCCTTATCCCTGCCAACCCCGCAGAGATATATGATATTGACAACCCAAAAGACACCCAGAAAGAACATAATACACTCGAAACTAGCAGGCCAAAGAAGACTAAGGAAGTCCAAAACTTAAGCAGCACCTCAGTGAAGACTGCTTCCATGTCACCTGACCAAGGGGGTGGTGATGAAGTAGAAGCTAAACAGAGGCCAAGTGAATTAACTCCACCCAGAGATGAGGCTGACCCATTGAAGAAGAGGAAGGTTTCCCCCCCGAAACCTTCTTCCCAGAAGAAGTCAAAATCCACTATGACCAAGATGCAGACTGTCCTGACCTCCGATGATTTTGATTTCATCATTGCAGCCTTGAACGATGCTTCGCTAGAAATAGCATACATATAGGGATGATTTTAAGGATGGAAATTTATTTTAAAATGTAGAAACCTTGGCGAATCTTACTAATCCTTCATATGCCAACTATAAATGTTTGGCGATATTTTTGTAAAAATATTCAAATTTCTAAGGATTTTATATAGTTTTTATAAAAGTTTGGCGATTTTTAAGGTAAAATAATTTTATGCTATAGAATTTGGGTGAATCATTTTTAAAATAGTGAATCTCTTTTTTGGAAAAACCATGGAAAATTAGCCCATTTGCGAAATTTATCCCCTAAAATCATCCACAAGTAGCCAAGAAGGAGGAGATGTATGATAGTATTGAAGTCAAGATCCGAGGGGTACAACAGGCCCTTCATTCCAGTCGCGCAGTCTCCACTACGCTGGGAGAACCAGAATTGGGAGATGAGCCAACCCAACTCCACCAACTAGCTGATACAGTCGAAGCTCGCCTTTGTCGAGCACAAGAGGAAATAGAATAAGCCACCCAGGCTTTGACACAAGTACAAGGAGTACTTGTTGAACAATGCTAAATTGTAGAATAGGAAAAGATCGCTCTCCAAGTGAATTTTGATGAAGAAAAAACACAGATACAGCGAGGAAAAGAACAATTGCTTGCAGAGAAACTTGAAGTGAAAGAAGCAGTCAGTAGAGCACCTCGCTCTGTGACTGTCATAGAAATAAAGGTAGAATATTGAGTCACACAGCAAGTGGACTAGCTCGCAGAAGCTATCCAATAGTTACAGCAATGCATAGCAGACTTAGAGCTCCATGCAGTTCCCGAGACTCCACAGGATGTAAGGGATCAAAGAGAAGAAACTGCTCGAAGAGCAGTTGAGTGAATGAAATCCCTTGCTATGGAATGCAAGAAACTCACTTATCATAGTGCCCAGACCTACGAGAAACTTACTGAGAATCTAGAACTGAAGGCACTAGAGTCGCAGCTCCAAGAGGTGAAGTATCAAGCCAAAACGATACAGGCGCAGTTGAAGCCCCTGTCAGCTGTGGAAATAATGAAGTGCTCCCAAGGGAAACACACCACCCAAAAACATATCCACACTATCCAGAGTAGAGTTATGGAAGTAACTCAGAGGCTCCAACCTGCACAAGATAAGACCTATCAATTATTCAAAGAGTTTGAAAGCATAGGAACAGAACTAGAGAAGGTTGTCACCACAGCTGAACAACACTTGGAGGGACTTGTGAACGAGGTAGTCATCCAAGAGTTCGATGCACAAGAGGCCATAGCACAAAAACAAGTCGAAGCAGCTCAATCCAAGCTTGAGGATTTTGAAGCAGAACTACATAGATTAGAGTGACTCAGGATGAGTCACATGTGAATGTTGGGGGCCTGTTGGCCCTTGACCAAGTTTTGGGAGATCCTTGGTCAAGTTTGACCTATTTTGGGACTTCAACAGCCTATCAAAGATGGAGCGCAAGACAAAGCAACGATCACGGGATCTCGACCCCTTTTTGGGTCCTTTTTTGTATTTGGGAATATGTAACGGGTATGGGAATGTCGGCCCATGGGTTTACCCATGTTTAGGCCTATTTTGTAAAGTATAAATATAAGGCTAGGCAATGTAGAAAGTAACCTAATGGTCAGCGAGATAAGTGCTAGATCTATGTGATTGAAGGATTGTAAGTGCTTTGTGCATACTTTGTGAGACTTGCAGAGCTGAGTGAAAGTGATTACATAAGGCTTAGTGTTGTAACCTAGCTCGAGGAAGGAGGATCTGGCGAGGTACACACAGATCTCTTGTCTTCTGCAGAGTAGGATCTTGATGCTGTGTGCCTGTAAGAAGCTTGAACGAAAGATAATAAAGAAGAAGAGTTGGTGGACATAGCCCCAGGGTGGGGGTGAACCATGTAAACACTGTGTTATTCTGCTTTGTGCTATTTGTTGATGTGTTTTATGTCTTTACTTGCTAAGTGCTTTGATATAGATGGATAGATCTGTTTATGCTTTGTGCTAATAATGTATATGAATGTAGATCTGACTTATGTGAATATGCTTAGTGCTTGAATCTGCTAGATCTAATCTACCTCTTTATGATAAGTGCTTAGATACATCAGATCTGAGTGAATTATGCGATGCTTTGTTTTATCTGCGAAGTAGATAGTGGTTTAATATTGATGAACTATCGGTGCTAAGTTCTCTGTTAAGTATTATAATCATAGATCTGTGTCCCAGCTAAGGTTGTAGACAACTGATTCCTGCAACCACCCCTACGTCTACCTCGGGTGAGACTTTATCTGCTTTGCAGGTGTTGCCAAAAGGGTCGATATTTAGGGTTTTGTTGGTGCATTGTTGTAGCATTGAACCCTGGGTCTGCCCCTATGCCAACACCAGACTCATGGGATAGTCTGGTTGTGGCCATAGGTAGTAATACAACTTCCTTGAAGTTTGAAGAAGTGGTCTCATCCTTGTTGTCGGAGGAGATGAGATGAAAGAATATGGAAGGACATAACACAGATGCATTATTTGCAAGAGGACGTTCTCAGGAAAGAAATATATCTAATTTCTCAAGTGGGAGATCTAAGTCTAAGGGTAGATATAAATCTCCCGGAAAGTTTGTAAGGGTATGTTGGAGATGTGGAAAAGAAGGACACTATAAGAAGCAGTGTAGATCTAAAGTTGAGAAAAGAAGGGATTTGAGGAATCTTCTTCTACAGATGAAAATACCTCCAACGAAGAAGGAGGGGATGTGTACTTGGACTCTTCAAGCACACATGCAAACCATGAGACATGGTTTCTTGACTCTGGTGCATCCTTTCATATGACTCCCCACAGGGAGTGGTTCTGCAAATATGAAAGGTACAATGGAGGTAATGTTTTCTTAGGTAATGATTCGACAACCAAAATCATAGGAAGAGTAAGGGTCAAGTTGAGGCTCATAGATGGAAGGATTAGAACACTACCTGGTGTTCTGCACATCCCAAGTTTGGCCAGAAATTTGATTTTTGTAAGCAAAATGGACGATGCAGGGGTAAAAACAATATTTGAAAAGGAAACCTGCAGGATGGTTCGAGGAGCAATGGTGTTGCTGAGGGGAGTTCAATTTGGAACTTTGTATAAGCTACAAGGAAGCACTATTAGTGATGAGTGTAATAGTTCCATTGTTCCTGATATTGGAGTTGAAGAAGAAAGAACTTCTACTATATCTAGAGAAAAGGTTATGATGTGGCATCAAAGACTGGGGCATATCGGAGAGAAGGGTCTTCGACTACTACACAGTAAAGGTATGGTTGAAGGCATGCCTAAGTGCTCTCTGGATTTTGATTTCTATGAACATTGTCTATATGGGAAGCAAAATCGGGTAAGATTCCCCTTTGGTGCAACGAGGGCAGAAGGAATTTTATTGCTAGTTCACAATGATGTTTTTGGACCCGTGTCGGTCTCATCATTGGGAAAATCTGTGTACTATGTCTCATTTATAGATGAATTCTCAAGGAATACTTGGATATACTTCATCAGGAAGAAATCTGAAGTATTTGATAGGTTTAAAGAGTTTAAGGCTCTTGTTGAGAATCAAACAGAGAAAATAATTAAGGTGTTGAGGACAGATAATGGCAGAGAGTTCTGCGGAATTGAATTTGAAGAATTGTGTAAGAAGTGCAATATAGCAAGGCAAAAGACTACTCCATATACACCTCAGCGGAATTGAGTTGCAGAAAGGATGAACATGACGCTGATGGAAAAAGAAAGGTGCATGCTCAGTGGTACTGCATGTTACCTGGTCAACATATCACCCTCATCAGTGTTGGATGACAAGACTCCACAAGAGGTATGGATTGGTAAGGAACCTTCTCTCACACATCTCAAGGTTTTTGGTTGCGATGCATATGTTCATGTTCCAAAGGAAAACATGAGTAAGATGGATAAGAAGGCTGAAAAGTGTATCTTTATTGGATATAAATATGGTCTCAAAGGTTATAAGCTTTGGAACCCATAAACTAAGAAGGTAGTGTATAGCCGAGATGTGGAATTTACAAAAATGAAGGATGTTGTTAAACAGGAAGCCCTAACAAGTAAGGAAGAACCAGAGAAGATAGAGTTTGATTTAAAGGGTGATGAATCAAACTCTACAAAAGAACATGAATCAGAAGAAGAAGATCCTCGTACTCCAGTATTGAGGAGATCGGATCGAGAAATAAGTCTACCGGAAAGGTATAGTCCATCTGATTTCCATTCAAATTTTGCTTTGTCTGTTACTGATGATGATCCTAGAACTGTCAGGTAGGCAGTGGATTCAGAGGATGGAAATCTCTAGAAAAGGGCCATGGACGAAGAAATGGAATCTTTGGATAAGAATGAGGCTTGGGATCTAGTGGAGTTTCCAAATGGAAGAAATCCCATTGGCAACAAATGGGTATTTAAAAAGAAGTTGAATGTAGAAGGAAAAGTGGAGAAATACAAAGCTCGGTTAGTAGCAAAGGGTTATTCCCAGGTTGAGGGAATTGATTTTGGTGAGATTTTTTCTCTTGTTTCCAAGTTAACCTCCATAAGATTTATGTTATCTGTTGTTGCTACATTTGATTTTGAAATAGAACAAATGGATGTGAAGACAACATTCCTACATGGGGATCTGGAAGAAGAAATCTATATGAAGAAACTGGAAGGTTATGCTGTGAAGGGAAAGAAGGAGCTAGTATGCAAGATGAAAAAGTCCCTATATGGTTTAAAAAAATTACCAAGAATGTAGTATCAAAAATTTGATACTTATATGCTGGGACTTGGATTCGCAATAAGCAAAGAGGATCACTGTGTGTATTTTAAATTAATTGGTGATCATTTGATTTATTTGGTCTTGTATGTGGATGACATGTTGTTGATAGGAAACAACAAGGAGATTATCCAAGATGTGAAAACTCAGTTGTCCTCTAAATTTGACATGAAGGATCTCGGTGCTTCAAATTTCATTTTGGGCATGGAAATTAAAAGAGATCAGAAAAAGAGGAAACTCTAGTTAAATCAGAGAAAATATGTCGAGACAGTATTGTAGAGGTTTAATATGCAGGAATGTAAACCAGTCAAGGTTCTTATTCCTGTTGGTGTAAAGTTATCTGCGGATCAGTGTCCCAAGACATATGAAGAAGAGGAGAACATGTCTCATGTTCCATATGCCAGTGTAGTTGGTAGTTTGATGTATGCAATGGTCTGTACTAGACCGGACATTGCACATGAAGTGGGAGTTTTGAGCAAGTATATGTCAAAACCAGGGAAGGAGCATTGGACAACAGTAAAAAGGGTTTTCAGGCATTTCCATGGCATTGCTAGCTATGGATTGTGCTATGAAGGAAGACCGGGATTGGGCAGAGTGGTGGATATACATGGCTTTGTGGATGCAGACTGGGTTGGAGATTTGGATTGTAGGAGATCTACAAGTGAGTATGTGTTTAACCTATTTGGAAGAGAAATAAGTTGGATGAGCAAAATCCAGGTTGTAGTGGCACTTTCAACTACAGAAGTTGAATACGTGGTAGCCACTCATGCAATTAAGGAAGCAGTATGGTTACAAATATTGTGTTTAGGTATTGGGTTGGTACAACAAGCTGTAAGGATAGAGTGTGACAGTCATAGTGCAATTTTTCTAGCGAAGAACCCTGCTTATCATTCAAATACAAGCACATTGATGTTCAATATCACTTTGTGAGAGACATGATTGAAGAAAAGAAAGTATCACTGATGAAGGTGGACATTTTGAAGAATTTTGCAGACTCATTAACAAAATCTGTGAGCACTGAGAAGTTCTCTTGGTGTAGAGGATCCATGGGCATTATTTCCCTGGATTGTTGACTATGTAACCTTGTAACCCCTTGTATGCAAAAAAAACAAGAAGTGGGAGAATGTTGGGTATGTGTTATATTATTTGCACGAGTAGTAGTGTCTGAGCGTATGCGTTGGGCGCGCAAGGGGGAAAATCCCCCCCCCC
>JASDQU010736147.1:216265-244876 GCA_032191745.1 Picea mariana | reverse complement strand
GGGGGAAAACCCCCCCCCCCCCCCCCAAAAAAAAAACATTCTGCATCGGGACCACATTTTTTCTGCCTTGGGACTGCATTATATTTAGGTGGTTTTTCGACACATGGCTTCTTTGCCAATGGTTTTCTATTTCCGGTTAAGGAATTAGGGTTTTGGACTAATCCAGGTCATTAGGTTAGGGTGTTGGATGCCACTGGCTCCTATATGTATTTTGTATTGTAAACATTGTAATACAATGAATGAATATAGAATATGTTGGTTTTCCCGGTTTGGGTTTCCAGGGGAAAAATCTTTGTGTAATGTTTGTATTTGCCATTGTATCTTTTCTATTCTTTTTTTGAAAATCTACTTGCAATAGATATTGTACAAGGTTAGAATTTACATTCAACTCACCTAGGAACTCCAAGGCACCCTCAATAAACCTGATCGACACTTCAAGGAGTTCATCCAAGAACTCATGAAGACAGTTTTATCTATCACCTCAATCACTCAATGAGGCATTTGGCTCGAGGATGAGCCAAATAATAGTGGTGGGGGCCTATTGGCACCTAAAGTTTTGGGTAAATATTGCGCGTGAAAAAATGAAGTTGTGTGTACGTTTTTGTGTGCCTTTTTCAGTTTTTCACATGCTCAAGCAGTTGCATGAGGAGTGACAGAAAGCACATGTGTGATATAAAAAATTTTAGTTAATGCACGACATTTCGAGTTCTACCAATGCATTTTGGTATGAGTTTTGTGATGTGCATAAGAAATCAAGAAAATAATCTTCGGTAAATCTTCTCAAATTATTACTACAAACAACACGAGGGATTGTGGAGCAGAAAGAAGATGAGTTGGCAAGGTAGTTGAGATTTTCGTGATTCTAAAGAGGTGACGTGGAATGCATGTGGGTGACATAACCATGTAGGACTGGAAATCAACAGAGTGAGTGGAGAAGAACTGAAAGTGACTGAGTGTCAGAGCCAAGACATAGATAAAAGGGACCAACAATAACGGAAGGAAGGCTAGTCACTAGTCAGTTAGATCAGTATCCAGTTGATTGCTCAAGGGTTGAGTTAGTCAGTGAGAAAGTGTCCTTGAGCTCGCTCTAAGAATATATTTGTAATGTCTCTGGTTGCAAATCCGATTCTATCATACCTGTAGATTCTAAAAGTATGTGCATGGCGCAATGTAATGTAAATTTGAGGAATTGTCTAAGGGAAAGTAAGGTTCTATTTTTGTCAATGAATGAGTTTCTTAATGTCTGTTGTTCTTGTTTGAATAATGATAATGAATTTGTGTTGATTTGTGATCTACAATGTGTCAATTGAATGTATTTTCTTATGTTATACATTATTAACTATTAAAGTAATTTGCAATGGATTGTATGAATGTCAACCCTGATGGATCTCTGTGTGTTTAATCCTTCATCCAAAAAATAAGACCAAATGGTCTCTATGATCCTCATAGAATCTCAGGTGAGACCTTATTCAGCCTCGACTGAGGATTGATTTGCCGATGCTTTGGGGTTTTTATTGGTCATCTCTTGACGAACCTTAGGTCCAAAACTCCCAATATTAAGAAGGATGTGTGCAAGCATGAAACAGTCCAATAGTCTACCATATACCATTTCACCCCACTACTATGTCAATTCATTAGCTTGCTATTAAATGAGCACAAATCAGAGAGGAATCATATTGAGCATGGTTGAATCAACCACCTATTCAATTCCCACTATGTCCTGAGTCACCAATTCAAAAACTCTATAGTAATACTAGTTTTTCGCATGTTGAGGATGAAGGAAATGATACAAAGGTTGGCGTGGATGATTTCTTATAGGATACCCAAGCCATGAAGGGAATGTGGTTAGATGCATTCCAAGAAAATGAACTAGGGGATGACGTTGATATCATTGATACCTTCTTCGAAAGCCTGAAATTTGCTTCCACCACCCCTCTCTTTGGAAATGGGTTAAGGTATACCCAACTATGGACAACAATGTTACCGTACAACTTGAAAGAATGTATGGTATGTAAAACGCGTGTTTATCAACACTTTTGAGGTAACTAACCATTAAGTTCCCTATTTTTTAAAGGAATCTTGTCACACAATCAAGAAGGAAAATTGTTGATTTTATGCATACTTAATGACAATGTACATTTCTATTTCCCACTAATTGCAGGTTACTCAAAGATAAGGTACTTCCGAGAGATAATTCCTTACCCAATAGCTACACAGAGGCAAAGAAAACGTTGAAAATGTTGGGTGTTGAGTACATGTCATACCACACATGACTGAATGATTATATTGTATACATAAATGAATATGAAGACAAAGAAATGTCCAAAATGTGGGCATGATAGGTACCAAAAATAAAAAACAAGGATAAAGCACATGGTCCTCCTCATAATATATTGAGGCACATGCCTATAATTTCAAGGATTAAAATGCTTTTTCCTTGCAAAAAATTAGCCATGCTGCAGGGGTGGCATGCCTGTCATAGAAGTGAGCCAAGATTTATGTGAATCCCAACAGATTCAATTTCCATGAAGCATATAGAAGATACATGGCTCGGTAAATTCAAGGATGAAGTACACAACCTACAATTGAGCATAACCATGGATGGAGTTAACTTGTATTCCCTCCAAAACACCAACTGTTATGTTTGGTCAGTGGTAGTGATCAATAACAACATCCCCCCATGGTTGTCTGTGAAAAATGAACATCTTATGATGGCTTTTATAGTCCCAGGTAGAAGAAAAATGAAGATAATGGATGTCTACCTCCAACCATTGATCGATGAATTTAAGCAGTTATGGGAAGGGATACATTTATATAATGTATCAAGACCCATCCCAATTGAGAAGTATTTTATGTTGCATGGCATATGTGTGCACACCACACATGATTATCCAAGACTAGGAGTTTTCTTTGGTAAGCATGTTGACTGATTTGTTTATATCTGTAATGTTATTTGACATACTTAAATTGGTGAAACTATATTTTTGACACTAACATGCTCTATACACAATAACATTGTAGGTCTTGTAACAAAAGGGTATCATGGATGTAAATGTCATGGACCTTTTATAAAGGCTAAGTAGTCCAACCACCTATGAAAGCTAGTGTACGAGTTTTTGAGGGTATTCATCCCATAAGAAAACCCTCATAGAAGAGTTGCATATGATTTCAATGGTAAAATGGAAATAAAACCTGAAGACCTAAAATAATGACACATATAGATTGGATTAGGGAATATGACACAGAGAAAGAGAAGGAAATGGTAGAATTGTTTGATTCAAATGGGGAACCTATGTTTGATGATCCTATGTTTTTTGACACCTATGTTTGATGATCCTATATTTTTTGACACCTATGTTGAGAAAATTCACATTGGAATGAAAATAAAATTTGTATTTTATGATCTTCCATATTGGAAGCATCTTAAGATTGGCTACTTACTAGATCCCATGCATATATTAAAAAATGATTCATCTTATTTATGGAGTCATATATCATCGAATGCAAGTGACACATTAGTTGTTAGGAGAGATGTTATTGCTTCAAATACTAAAAAGAGACATTGGCCAAGAAAAAAAACTAGAGGAGATGTTGGTCCCTCTTGGTCTTTTAAAGAATGTGAGGTCCCATGGATTTTGAAGAAATATGATATTTATATGGAAAATGATGTTATATTGGGTGTGAAAGAACCTTCGTTATATGGGTCGACTCTATGACATCACTTCACTGTAGAAGGGAATTTGTTGGGGTTGAAATCACATGACCATCTGGACTTTCTAAGGGTATGTATGTTGACTACATGATTCTTATTTTATATTGTCGGTAAAAATATGCCATGCACTCACAATTTTATGATAATTAATGATGCATGTGTCTATTTTGTAGTGTCATTATCATTTTCACATGTGTGGTTGTGTGAACCATGACTTCCCCTAGGACTCATGACATGCCATATTAAAATTATTTGCATTTGTACATTGGATCACATCAAAGGAGATTCATTTGGCTAACATTCCACGATGGCATCGAGAGATAGTTGAGATTGTTTGTATGTTTGAGAATGAAATTCCCATGAGTTTTATGGACTTGGAAGTCCATGTTCTAATTCACCTACCTTATGAGGTTGAATTAGATGGGATGCTCTTATGTCTTTGGATGTTCTTCTTAGAGAGGTACATGAAAAAATTGAAGGGGTTTGTTTGACAAAGGGAAAAACTAGAGGGCAATATGGCAAAGGGGTACATAGTATGCACGTCGTTCTATTATGTCAGTGAGTGCATTAATCAAATTGACAACACACCAGGGGCAGTGGTTTGGGATGACCAACAAGATGAGGACAAAATGGAAGGGGAGTTACTCCAAACGAATGAAAAAATGTGCTTGATAAAGAGTAAGTCACTTATCTTTTGTCAATTTACTATATAGAGAAATTGTTTACACTAAATTTGATAATATATATTTGATCTCATGCTTTTCGTTTTGAATTCTTGTATACATTAGTGAATTTAGAAATTGATGCCATTAATAAAGTTGTTCTTTACAACATGACCATGGGTTAGATTGTATGAAGAGAAAAGAAGGAAATGGAACAATGACAAAAGCATTTAGATGGTTGAATGGTAGAAGCATGCCTTATCCTAATCATTTAAAAGAAAATATGCCAAACATTTGTCCCAACAATTGGGTGGTTGACTAGATATAAGAGAAATATGTAGTGTCTGGTCGCAACTCGTGTGGAGAAGATTTGGATGCACTATGTTAGTGTGTATAAATGTACAAAGTCAAAACATCTTGTTTTGTTTATTTTTGAGTCTTGTAGTCATGTGCTGGTCTCTAAAAGATCACGTGTCAAGGTCCTAGGGTTAGTATTCTATGACAAATCTTTTGAGTCCAATCATTTATGAATTAGGTTTGGGTTTGATTGAGTCATGTTTAAGGAGGTTTGAGCATCATCTTTGACTGGTCTAGTCAGATTTGTCACATTGTTATCCCACAATCATTTGTCATCATTTGAAAAGGGTGATTCTAAAGTATTACATCATTAGTATAAAAGAGTTTTGAGGGAATATTGTGTCATTGTTGGCAGCCAATTCAATTTTTCTATTTCCCTATAAGCTGCCTACACCTATGTCTTCTGAACTTCAAATTGTCGTTGCATTTTTCAAATAGACGATATTTTCATTTCTTGCGACACTTGCAAATTGGTCTCCATTTAGTTTTCACGACTGTAAGCGTGAAAAATCCTCCATCGTTACTTGAACTGTCATGATCTTTTTGAATGGCACTTACCTTTGTGTTTATGGATAAATTCGTGAGTGTGGACACAGACCAATCTCCCCAGATCCACCTGGATCTGGAACAAACCGTAACAGAATACTACTCTTTCCCTAGATCTAGCTATTGAACGAACTAAGAGAAATGGATAATGTTCATACCTTATAAACTCTCTCCTTTAATATCTGCTGTTCCTTGCTCTGCTCCGATGCTCTTGTGTCGTCCAATCACAACAACACAAACCAATCACAACAAAGGCATTAATATATTCAATACCTAGTCTATACATGTGATCAAGGAATCATGTAATAAGATGACATCATCATTATGGGAAAGGGACATATTCATGTATTGCATTAACTGAAAGAGAAATATACAACCTGAGCCTTGATGTCATAGATCTCCTTTCGATGGCTCCTAGCTCTGACACACACACTTGCTCATGCATGAAGAAGTTCAACCACAAATGATTATTTGTTGTCTCTGTCTGCTGCAGCATCAATTCTCCATACAATAATGCACCAATTCTCCAATAGATTTCTCTAGCTTTCCAACTTCTAACTTTTTCCATAAGCAATATCCTCAATATATAAGAGAAGATTGATTAGTTACTTGGATAGGGAATGATCCCAAGATATCTGGAAAGCCAGTACTTTGCCAACCATTCGAACTCCAACTCACCCTTCTAGAAGATTCCTTCTAGAAGAATCGAGAACTTATTCATTTTCCTCCTTTAGAAACATGTACGCACCCTATCGATTAACACAGTGCAGAAAGTCCACAATCAAACTGAATGCAGCATGCGGAAACTAAGGATTTCCGCAGGAGAGTATATATGCAGCCTGCGAACTATTTCCAAAAATGTGATTTTGAGAAAATGATAAATGTAACCTTCTTCTGGAAAATGTTCATAATGAAGAGTCTGATCTTCCATTATCATGACATAATCATAGTATCATCTCGATAACCAAAAATGTGGATAACAGAATGCCCCCCAAAGTCAGAGAGTGGAACCAGTGACAGTCCATAGACTTTGTAAGCTGCATGTGTGTGTCAAGAACCAAAAGCACATCTAATCGGAGACCTACAAACATCCAAGTATCACCAGAGTACCATATATATCAATTCTGAGGTAGGCATTCCCATACTCAGATCATAGACTGATGACATCATAATCAAAGGTCATGGCCACCAACCATACACTGTGGATCCATGCCGTCATAATATAGCACAGCCACTGGAATACACTGTGGATCTGTGCGAATTTTTTTTAGTCAAGACGACATAGCCACGAAACATACACAGTGGATCTATGTGTCGCAAAACATACATACTCCATTGCAGCCTGGATTGCAAAGATAATATCCAGGGTCTTCAACCTTATCACCCAAAGTACGAATCTGACCATGTGATTACATGTGTCGAAGTCGAACATGGTAGAAACCACTTGATTACCGGTCATTGATGTACACCGTTAACAAGTGCGAGGGAAATCACCATTGATGTCAATGACTCCCAAGGTACTATAGTACAATCCATCAATTGTGAATAAATGAGTTGATGTCGAACAATCAATGGAATATTTCGATCATAGGTCAATGATGTAAACCTACTGTCGAAAGCGAGAAACTTGCCATTGAGGCATGCAAGTTCCAAGGTACTAAATAATTTCTAAGTCTCAATCCCGGATAATGTGATGACGTCGACGGAACAAGACTCGTCACAGGAGGGCCTTGATGTATCCCCCATCAGTGACACGAAATAAGTAACAGAGTTTGAAAGTGAAACAGAGTATGTGACAATTGGACTTTGGATACAGGGAAGGCCGACTCAGAATGAAAAGATAACTGCAGATGGCCGACTCAATAGAGGTTTCAAATGGACAGCTCTTGAACATATGGACGACACGACCAATGATTTGGCAGCATTGACTCAAAAAACGACACATGGAAATACCTTGTAACCAAATCGAATGAGAGACAAATGGATTACCCAAACCGACTTCATATGATGAATAAGGGGTGTCATGTTCAAGAGTGACACTTACTGCCAATTAATACAAAAGCGAAACATATCCCTTTCCCAAATTTTCCCCCCACCATTGCTGGCAAGTACCTCTTTATTTTTACGCAAGCTTGAAGAGGATCACATATGCTTGTTGATATAAGCTCATCCTTCAGACGAGTCCCTCGGAGTATTTTTAACGAACCCTAATAAGGAGTGGTTCGGTCCCATCACGGGTCTGTCAATGTTTGTTTAACGAGTCCAGAGATAGAAAACTCGAAGGTTTTTCAAGATTATAGAGTTTGGAAAAACACTTTAAAAGAGAACTCTCTCAGTGCCTTTTTCGTACAATAATCCAACGAGACCGAAAAAGGGGTAAACTATCGCTCGAAGGACGCATAAATTCAAATACTTTAACGAGCGTGAAAATAGCAAGGTCGCTCGACAATCTTTTCATGTTTAGGGAGTCGTGAAAAGGGATTAAAGTCAACTCCAGGGGGGTTCCTTTTTCGTGTAATCATAATGAGCCCGGAAAAGAGATAAAACAACGCTCGATCTCGTTCTAAGTTTTTTACAAGTGCTAGAATGGATAAAAGTCACTCGTGGTTTTAAGTCAAAACCATAGAAAACAAACAATTTCACACCAAATCGCAAAAAAAAATTGGATCCATAATCGTCTCGTTAGGGGCCTGCAAGTCATTCACTCATTTTCGCATTAGTAATTAGGTTTAAAATAGGCAAAATAATGAAAAAAGAATGAAAAACCCACTTTTCAAAAAGTAAAAAGTAAATAAAATTACAATTACCATTCCATTTTCACTATTTGTTTTACCCAATTACCAATTCACTGCAAAAATTACCATTTCACCTCCGATCTTCAAAGTCAATTTCTGGGAGCTCCGGTGCATCAAATCACAAACCGTTTGGATAAAAAAGGTAAGCGCTCAATTCTTTATCTCTTCATGGTTTATTTTTGTGATTTGAATGGTTAAAATTGGAGTTGTGAGCAACCTTTTGAAACCCTACGCGTAACAAGGGGTTTCCGCAGTCAACCTTTTCGATACCTGCGGAAATCTAGATTTCCGCAGGTGAGCTTTAACCACAGTGCGGAAAGTCCGCACTGTGTGTTAAGTTCACCTGCGGGCAACGCAGAATCAAAAATTTCATACAACGTTTAGCTATAAAAATCCAATGTTCTTATGATTCAAGATATTGACTATCTTCTTATGGTTATTGTGCAGGTTAATAGTCATACCATGGTGCTTGAGTGGAGGGAACGTGAGCACGAAGATGAAAATAATGCTGCCGAAAATCACCCGCAAACAATCACTGCCTTAAGAAACTGTGGTCTCCTAAAATACTTTTGGATACAGGGCATGAGAGCCCAAGTTCGTCTATTGGAACACTTAATTCAAATGTGGGATCCGGACCAACAGGTTTTCCATGTGGGTGCCCATACATTGACCATTGATATCGAGGATATCTATTTTCTAATCGGATTATCCAGATGGGGTTCATATGTCAGCTTGACCGGTAGTCGCAGAGGCGGTAGAAAGATGAGTGAGTATTGTAGAGACTACTGTGTGCCGAAGGCAGAAAGACGAAGGGGGAAAGTAGCTATCTGGGGAGTGACCGACATCACTCTTTGTACTATCTTGTCAACCATAGCTCGGATGGCGGGTAGTGCTTCTCCTCATATGGCTCTACAGAGCTACTTTCAATATGGCCTTGAGTGTCTTGAGCCCCGGGTTTTTAACTGGGCTGATGCAGTATTGCGTAGTCTTAAAAAACAACTGACAAAAAGCAGGCGCGGAGACCTCAAGCAATTCGGTTATGGATCACTGTTAGTCTCCTTCTTCTGCGAGAGAGTCCCGGTGTATAGGCTTCAGGGAGACTGGCATTTTCCGGGTCCTAGGGAGCCACGGATGCTCCGATGGTGCCAGCTCATGGCAAGGCACGTGGCAGGACCGATTGTCAGATATGACGATCGTTTCTTCGATTGGCTCCAGGGTCAGGTAGTGATGGTTGAGGATTATGCATACGCTGGCCTGGATTTTCGAGGTGATCCTGACCTCATCCTTCCTGAAGATACACAGTGGGGAAACATTGGTAAGAAGGTCACCAACTTTTTAATTTTTAAGATGTTTTTGTGTTTTCATCATATTAAATGTTTTTGGTTTTGTAACTTTTGTCGAAGACTAACACCAAAATGTATTGATAACACAGATTTTGGGGCCTACAGACCTGCTGGGAGTTCTCCTGTTCAGCGGTGAGGAGAAGAAGTAGTTCCAGTCCCCCAACATGCTGCGGATTACTTTACTGTGGAGAAAAATTTAGAGGGCTTGATGCATGATATTCCAGATATGTCTTTGGATGAGGTCCCACAAAATGATCAGCGTCATACCGTGGGATTTCCTACCTCTATGGGTCGTTTGCTCGGTAGAGTAGTCAGGGCTTTAGTATGCTATCATGACCATCATTGATGTCATGATATCATTATGTAGAAGCCATGAGCTTCCATTTTTGATCTTTTTGGTCTTCAGACGCATTTTGTAACAAAAACTTTGATCGTTATATATATATATATACATGGTTTTTACCGGCTTACTTTACACTTGTGTACATGTGTTTGATTTATAAATTGCTCAAATGTCTGTTTAATACATAATTAGCTAACGCATCTGTCAATGTATTAAGATTTCTTGGAATGTGTTGATATTCTATATAATCAAAATGTCTTTCCAAGAGGAGAATCCGCAAATAAACTCTTAATAATGTAGGACTTCATATAGAATAAACATTACTTAGCTGTAGCACCACTAACTGCGAGTCAAGTCGCACAACCAAACGACGAATTCCAAGAGAGATAGCATCAACCAATAACTCAATCACGGCGCTATACTCTGCGATGTTGTTGGTTGCTCGCCCAAGACATACACCTCGTAAAGATATAAGCTCATTAGTTGGGGCATAGATAGCCCAAGCAGCGGAAGCTAGATTCTGAGTACTACGGCTAGCACCGTCGGTGAAGCCAATATAAGGTAGCGAATACTCCGACATTTGACAATCAAACACATCGTAATCGTAAGGGTAGAGACCAAATAACGTCAAACTCAAAGTTAAAAGTAATCACACACACTCAGTATGATACATAAAAATACAAATACTTCATGCACAAATGACTCATGCATAGTATTTCTTTAAGTACAACCCATTTCTGGGTTCACTCAAAGGTACCCCATCATAATCCACTAGCTCATATGCCCCCTTCGTCAAAACTTTGCTAACAATATAAGGCCCACGCCACATTGGTTCGAATTTCCCAGCTCCTAAGACATCTTTATCTTGTTCATATAAAAGAACAAGATCTCCTTCGGAGAAGACACGAGGTTTAACATGTTTGTCATACTGTGCCTTAACACGTTTCTTCTGGGCTTCGATTACTAAAGTAGCATCACGACGAGTCTCATCTAATCGCATTAAATACAATAGACGTTCCTCTTCGGCAGAAGTATTGGGTAAGAGCTCTATGGCTAGTTTCAAAGATGGAATCTCGCATTCTATAGGTAGAATGGCTTCCATGCCATAAACTAATCGGAAAGGTGTGAATCCCATGGCATATTTAACAGACGTCCGATACGCCCATAATGCCGAAAATAACATCGTGTGCCAGCTAGTTTTATGTATTCCTATCATCCGTCGAATCATAGTGATAAGAACTTTGTTAATGGCTTCGACCTGGCCATTAGCTTGTGGATAATAGGGAGTTGAGCTATCATGACGAAGGCCCAACTTCTCTGTAAGCTCAGACATCATATTATTTCAAAAATGGCTACCATGATCGGTGATGATAGCCTGAGGAACACCAAAACGAGTGATGACATGGTTGAACAGAAAAAGTGTTGCAGTCTTCCCAGTATTATCGAATGTCGGCATTGCCTCGGCCCACTTAGTAAAATAATCAACAACTACAATAATGTACCCATGCCCCCCGGCCGAGTGAGGGTGACATGTCATGAAGTCAATGCCCCATTTAGCGAAAGGACCTACGGAGACTACAGGGTGAAGGGGAGCGGGATGCGACCAAATATTCTGATTATAGGTCTGGCATGCATGACACTTCTGAACAACAGTGATGCAATCTTTAAACAACGAGGGCCAAAAGTATCCTGCACGTAAGATTTTCTGAGCAGTAGCATACCCAGACATATGACCGCCACATGCTCCCGAGTGGCAATCATTCAAAGCTCTTTCAGCTTCATCAAAGGTTAAACAACGTCGAAACACAGAGTCAACACCTCGACAATAAAGAGTATCGCCGAGAATAATATAATTACGTGCTTGATAACGAACACGACGTCGTTCGACGCTAGACAAAGCAGGCCAGAAAGTTTGAGTTTGGAGATATATAATGGTATCCCCATACCAAATATCGTCGGTACTTATAAGGAAAAGTGACTCGTCAGGTAACGAATCAACTACTACTTTTTCCGTTGCCGTGTGGGGAAAATCAGAAATCAACTCAGCGAAAACTAGAGACTTCTTCGATGTGGCACGATCAAATTCCAAATCGAACTCCTGGAGAATAACAATCCACTTGGAGTACTTGCCCCCCAGCAATTGACGAGTCAATATATGTTGCATGGGGTTACAGTGGGAAATCACTGTAGTTTTCCTGGCGAGAATGTAATGACGAAAACATTGGACTGCTTGAACCGCAGCCAAGGCCAGTTTCTCAACATGTTGATATTTAGTTTCCGTAGAAGTTAAAATTTGACTCAGGTAATATATAACATGCTCATCGTGGGCATCATCCGCTTGAACGAGAACCATGCCGATGGTATACTCGGACGCAACTAAATAAAGAAAGTAATCTCGACTATAATTCGGAGGAAAGAGAAGAGGAGCTTTGGTAAGGGACAACTTCAAGGCTTCAAAGGAATCATTAACAGCTTTTTCCCAGACAAACTCAGAACCTTTCTTTAGAAGACGTGTGAAACCCCGAGTAATCTTAGCGTAATTCGGGATGAATCGACGAAGAAAGTTTGCTTTCCCCTGCAAACTTTGCAACTGGCGTAAAGAAGAAGGAGGAGGGAGATTAAGAATCGCCTCGACCTTGATAGGATCTACCCGGATCCCATGGCGTGAAACAATAAAACCGAGGAGTCTCCCGGATTCTACGCAAAAAACACATTTATGCGGATTCAAGAGAATGTGATAGAATCGACAACGGATAAAAATCGCACGGAGATGCATAGGGTGATCGATTCGACGTAAAGAGTGAGCCAGCAAATCGTCCAAATACGGTTGAACAATATGCTTGATATCGTGAAATGCGTAAGACATAGCACGTTGGAACGTAGCACCTGCGTTCTTTAGACCGAAAGGAAGTTTACGGTAGGTGAAAGTACCCCAAGGACAAATAAAAGTCGTTTTGTGTTGGTCCTCAGGAGCTATATTTATTTGATTATAGCTGGAAAATCCATCCATGAGAGAAAAGATTTCACTGCCGGCACAATCATCGACGATCTGGTCGACAAAAGGAGTTGGAAAATTGTCCTTAGGACAAGCTTTGTTGATATCTCGATAATCAACACAAACACGAATACTACCACCTTTTTTATCGATCGGCACGGGGTTAGAAACCCATTCTGTCAATGCCACAGGATAAATAAAACCGGCCTTGAGAAGTTTTTCAACCTCAAGTTTAATGGCCGCGGCTTTACGTGGATGGACAGGACGGAGGCGCTGCCGAAATGGTTTGGCTCCGGGGTATGTCTTAATTTCATGCACCACAATAGACGGATCAATACCCGACATCTCTTCATAACTCCATGCAAAGATATCACGAAATTCTTTGAACAAGGAAGTGTAAGTGACAATTTCTTCGGGAGAACACGAAGTTCCAATATTAACGTTCTCGACTATCCCCGGTTTCACTGAAATATCTATGGGTATCGTGGGTGAAATGTTACTCAAGTTCCCTTCAGCAAACACATCCTGTGTGAATTGGGGAACAATAGAGATAACAACAATGGTCGACAAAGATGAAATCCGTTGATAATACTCAAGAGTCTGTTGTTCCAGAAAAAGTATGGAATGATGATGCCCATCGTCCCAAGGGGTGTCATCTAAAATAGACATGATCATCTCGTCAGTCGGAAAGACAACACGGAAAGGATCCAGAGACAACTCCTCACAAGAAGAAGTAGGAGGGGTTGCCGATTGAATGGCTTGATAATCAGATTCAATCGGACTTAACGGCATAATGTCGCCAAAACGAACATGATCTCCAGGGTCAGGTACTATCCAAGGGTCAGCAGAGACTGGAAGTTCACGAGGCATGGTAGAGATCATATGAATAGAGGCAACGTTCGGGCTTGGAATATTGGGAGGTGGTGGAATGGAAAAAGTACCCATCAACGATGAATCTTTCAAGAGACCGACACCAACATTCTCATAACCCTGTGGGGTGTTTTCTATGAATGGTACGTTGCCCGAGCGAGTATCGGCATTAAAGAAGGAAAGTTGATCGACCGTAACCACTCTTCCTTTATGAGGAAAGCGTAGAACACGAAAAAGGGTTTATACAACAGCACGCATAGAATCGACCCAACTTCGACCAAGCAGAAGATTATAATCAAGAGGAGTATCAAAAACTTCTATTTCGACTTGGACGGTCTTACCTTCAAGAGTGATGGGAAACGATGGCAGAACACCGTAAGGTTTGAAACCAGAGCCATTGAAATCTCGCAAAGTGTTTTGTGACTCGGTTAACGCTGGAGATCCTATGGCTTTCCAACAAGAAAAAGACATGACACACGTAGAGGCACCCTCATCAACAACTGTCTGACAGATGCTCTTGTCGGCAACAACAACTTGTATTTGGAATGCAAGTTGTGCGGGTAACCGAGGAATATGCTCTGTCAAGTCAAAAACTATTAAATTCTCGTCTGTAGGATCAATTCCACCTATGGATTTCAACAGATCCCTTCGCACGCGCATGAGGATTGAATGCCGATTTCTTAACGACACCTTTGGAGGGTGGTCGTATAACTGTATCAAGGTTCGGTCTTTCGAGATGAAGAGGACCGGTTGTAGGTGGATTTGGTGGAGAAGTAGATACTAAATCAGGAGGTGTATCGTCAATCTTCTCTTTAGAAGAAGTATAGTCTTTGGCTCGAGTGGTAAGTGTAACAGTGTCTTTCTTTGAATCACCGGTGCACATTAAAACATAAGATTGTGTAGATGTGGAGGGTTGATCATGAATGACCAACGAAGCTTGTTGTTGAGACGGGAAAGGTTGAGACAAAACAGCCGGAGTAGACGGTTTCGATGTTGATTGAAGGAACTTATGAACTTCGGCACGTCTCGGACAATCCTTCGTGTAGTGATCGTCATTACACATAAGGCAAGGATAGCGTGGTTTGTGCTTATCCCGTTCATCAATAGCAGGAGGTTTGGCTTGCTCATTTGGATTAGTGTTTTTACCCTCCTTATTCTTTCCTCTCCCCTTCCTATTTTTGGTATTCTTACCAGTCGGTGTAGTTTGAACAACGTTCACTTCAGAGGTTTTACCGGTGGGAGGAGCAGGAGACAGAGCATTTTGAACATTAGAAGAATTGGATTTTGGGGTTGTAGTTGACACAGAATGTGAATGGGCTTGAGTAGCCCCAATCACACCATCAGCTGCATGGGAAGCAACTGGAGCAGTGGGAGNATTTTTGGTATTCTTACCAGTCGGTGTAGTTTGAACAACGTTCACTTCAGAGGTTTTACCGGTGGGAGGAGCAGGAGACAGAGCATTTTGAACATTAGAAGAATTGGATTTTGGGGTTGTAGTTGACACGGAATGTGAATGGGCTTGAGTAGCCCCAATCACACCATCAGCTGCATGGGAAGCAACTGGAGCAGTGGGAGTGCTGGAAGTACTAGGACGAGGTAAATCAGGTAGTAAGTCATACAAAGTGCCCGTTTGCGAATAAATGAGATCTAGATATTGAGCACGACTAATAGCCTGCTCTTCAGTGACAACACCGCCCATGGCAATGTCTTTTGCAATTTTGTTTACAAATGATTTGGTAAACCATTCAGCCAGTAACTGATCAGGAAGCTCGAGTTTAATGAGACGTCTCCTTCGTCGCCACTCATGGATGTGATCAGAGATATGAGTGCCGGTACTTTGTTTAAAGGAGGTTAAAATCTCAGTCCCCGCATCGTAACGAATCGGTAACTGGTAGTGTGTGAGGAAGGCCATGGCAAGAGTGTTAAAATCTGAAAAGAATCCCCGTGGTAATTCAATGTACCATTTCGCAGCAGCACCTGTAAGGGTGCGTTGAAAAAGACGCAATCTAATGGAGTCGTCCATCAAGGAGTTAGACGAACACCACCAATGGAAAGTCATGACGTGATTATTTGGGTCGTCTCCCGCCTTCCCATCGAATTTCGGAATGTTCGATGGAAGCTTTGCAGGGATAGCAGGCCATTAGGGAGAGTGACGAATAGGATCGTTCAAAATCCTAGACAAATCTGGCAAATCCAAAGTGGCAAGAAATGGCAATTGCCTATTCACCTGGGGGTACTGGTGACTTTGGGGTGGAAGCCCCGTCAGTAAACCAGTGGGTGCGTATGCAGTTTTCCCCCAGAGAGAAGATCCTGGTTGCCCCTGTGGTGGTAGAATCGGGTAGTAACCCCAAGGATTTTGACCTTGGGTCTGGGTAGGGACCAGGGGTTAAGTAGACGGAACCGAACCCCAAATAGGATTAGTCACCCCTGGATACGGTTGGCCTTGAGTAGGGATAGTTTGTTTCCCCCCAGGGTTTTGAGGAACATTTTGCAAAATTTGAGTCCAATACTGACCCAAAGCAGGAGGGATGTTTTGGCCTAAAGGCGAGTGTGGTCCCCCCGTTAAAGGGACATTTCCACCCGGAAATTGTGTGCCAACCGGAGGTTGTGTAGTCACTATGGTTTGTCCGGGAAAAGGAGCTGTGCCACTTAATCCACCAACACGAATTTGGACATTAGGTGCAACGGTCGGTATAGTACCACTAGGATTAACATTTCCAGTAGGAAACTGAGGGAGTGTCGGTATGAAACCAGGAATAGGATGTCCAGGGAACTGAGGACCACCAGGAGAACCAGCAGGAGTTTGTGGAGGTGTTGGATGTGGAACATTCAACGCAGGATTCAAAGCATGGTAACCTAGAGGCAAAGTTGGATTAACTGCCGGAGTTCTCTGGGTATTAATAGGGGCAAGAGTAGTTGCAGGTATTCCGGTTTGGACACCCGTAGTGTTTGCAAGATGAGCCATCTCAGGAGGTAAAATAAAACGATAAGTTGTAGTTGCTGGTGTAATTTATGACTCAGGAGACTCAGGAGATCCAGGACCAAACAAAACTCGTCGAAAATCACCTGACCAAGAAGGATCTTGGCCTACTACACCGTGAGAAGGCCCCGCGATTGATTCAGGAGGAGGAAGATCGTCACCAGAAAGATGAAATCATCCAGAAGGTCTTTCACCATGACGAGTGCGATAATCCTCTATAGTATTGTGAACTCGAAATTCAGCAAGAGGATCAGTAGGGTCTACTTTTGGAGGTGGTGTAAAGACTTCCGGGACGTCACTTACGTCCACGTGTGTTAAAGGCACAAGAGGGATTTCACCCGGATGAGGAGAGTCCTCAGGAGTACCCTCAGGTGTTGCTGCGTGCAAAGGTTCGGAAGCTTCCGGATGTTCCGGAGACAAACCTTGCATCCTACGCGAACGTCGTGGAGGAGCAATTGTAAACAAGTAACAAAATCCCCAACGAAAATCCTATGGTCGACTACGAGAAGCAAACAACACACCCTAATAAACAAAAATCTAGAAGCAATCACCAAGCAAACAAAACCTTCTAATTCCGAAGTCACTAGTTGGTGATGAAATCCAACGTCGCAACAACGAGACGAGAAGGGGCGGGGCTAAGGTGGAAAAGTTACGTTGACGACCTGCTTAACAGACTTACGCCCTGGTGCAAGCTTCCACACATAATTGTGGGTATACCCTCCAAGGAGCCTGAGTGAGTTTGGTCAACGTCGATNGGTATACCTCGGAGTGACCCCCGTAATATGTGTAATCCCTACACTGATGTCAACACAGCAGGTTAGTATCTCTGCTAACACCAATGCGACCTAATGCTTGACCCTTGTGTTAGAAGGGCTTCCCAGGACAATATGTGGCCAATGGAATTTTACACTCCCTATTCTCAAGATACTATTGTGTGTTTTTGAGCGTTGGAGAGTGTGTCTTTCTTCCTACTCCAAAGCAATATCCTAGCTATATGTTGGTGAAACGAGCCCTAGAAAAGAGTTACTAGATCAATTTTAATATTACGCGAAGTTTTTAAATGGCTGTTGTTTACTCAAAGGCAACGGAAGTGAAACTCATGTAATGTGACTCTGACCCAAAGAATACAAGGATATGCAGAAATGTAATCGTTTTATTCAATGAATCCTAGCTATGGGAGAGAGAGGACGATTTCCAAATCAAACGCAATCACTGTTAATGCAAATGCAATTCTCAATTTCCTTTAAAGATCAATACAAATAATCATGCATTAATGAATCATTTCCAACTGTCTTCTTCAAAACTTCAAAAGCTCTAAAATTTAACAAGTTTGATTTTCAATGTTCGCAACAAAAGCAAAACAATACTTGAAAGAAAACAAAGGTTCACTTTCCAAGAAGAACTCAGATAACAGAGAAAGAAAATCAAATCGTCAATACCAAACAATCAATGACAACCCAACCAAAACTTTCAATGATAGTAAGAACACAAAGCAAATCAAGGAGTTTCTTAATGCAAATGAAAATTGTCCTTTTGAAACAATAATCAACTAAGAAACACCAAATCCTTAACTTTCAATCAATCACTGATCTCTAACCAATATGATACATTCAACTCCAGTAATCAGAGAGAAGAAGAATGCCAATAAAGGCTAAAGAATAAAAGTCAAGTGACCCAAGCAAGAACAAGCTTAAAAAACTTAGATCAGATCCGGCAAGCAAATGAAGCAAAAGATAAGTAAACCAGTGAGATGAAGTGTCAAAAAGACTTAAATCAACCTTCCAGAGCTATTGGACAAGTCAAAATATGAATTCAAAAATTTTCAAAATCTACCCGCAGGCAAGCCTTGGACACAGTGCGGGAAACTCCAATTTCCGCAGTCCAGTTAAATGCAGGATGCGGACTTTCCGCATTGGATTATATATGCAAGGTGCGGACACTCAGGATTCCCGCAGGACGTCAATAAGAACAGTGCGGAAATCTCTGAAAGCAAATAAATTTTTTCAAAATCAAGTAAAATCTAACTTGGTTTTGTAACCCAGAAGGTGTCTCAGGGTATCCTGAGGACTCAGAAGTTTACAAATCAGGAGAAAAAGGCAACAAGATAAAATGGCCACATAAATTTCAAGAAACCAAAAAAAACAAAGGTGTTTCTCCCCAGTGGAGTCGCCAATTTTGTTTATGGATAAATTCGTGAGTGCAGACACAAACCAATCTCCCCAGATCCACCTGGATCTGGAACAAACCGTAACAGAATACTACTCTTTCCCTAGATCTAGCTATTGAACGAACTAAGAGAAATGGATAATGTTCATACCTTATAAATGCTCTCCTTTAATCTCTGTTGTTCCTTGCTCTGCTCCGATGCTCTTGTGTCATCCAATCACAACAACACAAACCAATCACAGCAAAGGCATTAATATATTCAATACCTAGTCTATACATGTGATCAAGGAATCATGTAATAAGATGACATCATCATTATGGGAAAGGGACATATTCATGTATTGCATTAAATGAAAGAGAAATATACAACCTGAGCCTTGATGTCGTAGATCTCCTTTCGATGGCTCCTAGCTCTGACACACATACTTGCTCATGCATGAAGAAGTTCAACCACAAATGATTATTTGTTGTCTCTGTCTGCTGCAACATCAATTCTCCATAGAATAATGCACCAATTCTCCAATAGATTTCTCTAGCTTGCCAACTTCTAACTTTTTCCATAAGCAATATCCTCAATATATAAGAGAAAATTGATTAGTTACTTGGATAGGGAATGATCCCAAGATATCTGGAAAGCCAGTACTTTGCCAACCATTCGAACTCCAACTCACCCTTCTAGAAGATTCCTTCTACAAGAATCGAGAACTTATTCATTTTCCTCCTTTAGAAACATGTCCGCACCCTAGCCATTAACACAGTGCGGAAAGTCCGCAATCAAACTGAATGCAGCATGCGGAAACTAAGGATTTCTGCAGGAGAGTATATATGCAGCCTGCGAACTATTTCCAAAAATGTGATTTTGAGAAAATGATAAATGTAACCTTCTTCTGGAAAATGTTCATAATGAAGAGTCTGATCTTCCATTATCATGACATAATCATAGTATCATCTCGATAACCAAAAATGTGGATTTGTCACATTGTTATCCCACAATCATTTATCATCATTTGAAAAGGGTGATTCTAAAGTATTACATCATTAGTATAAAAGAGTTTTGAGGGAATATTGTGTCATTGTTGGCAGCCAATTCAATTTTTCTATTGCCCTATAAGCTGCCTACACCTATGTCTTCTGAACTTCAAATTTTCGTCGCATTTTTCAAATAGACGATATTTTCATTTCTTGCGACACTTGCAAATTGGTCTCCATTTAGTTTTCACGACTGTAAGCATGAAAACTCCTCCATCGTTACTTGAACTGTCATGATCTTTTTGAATGGCACTTACCTTTGGTTTATCGTTATGTGGCTGAAAGGATTTTCGAACTATGCCTATTTGGACATTCTTATATTGATTGCATAACTTGATCTTATTAAAACTGTGAGGCATTGAGCATATGGATTTATATTTTTGTGACTTGCCTAGTCATTGAATTGTATAGGGGTCATGGTTTATTTTTGTTTATATATATATATAATGTGATCCTTATGATAAAATTTTTATATCTCTTGGCTTGCAAGTTTTATGTGAATTCGATTGGCATAATGGATTAAAACGTTTGATTAAAACATTTTTGCAATGGCGTCTGGATGACATTTGGGTTTGATTTTACATCGAATGGCATTGGTTTGAAATATTATGGTTAATGGCATGTTGGTATAACATCCACCGTTTGATTCTTTGGTTGGCCGAATAATATGGTTTTGAGTTATGCTATGATTGATTGAACAGAGGATTAATTCACCAGTTGTACTTTGCCATTACTATTATGCATGGCGGTGAATAACTTCACCACCCTCGCATGCGCACATTAATGCTTTCCCTTTGATCATTCGTAGCTATTAGCCCAAATGGCTCTGCTCCTGTGTATTGGAGAATTCAACCCAAACCCTTACCATGTGCTCACACCATGGCTCCAGTCGTGCGGGCTGAACCCAATGGTAGCCAGGCTCTATTGATGTTCGACAGCACCCGCAGTGACCTTGAGGAAAATGGGTGGCTTCCATTCATACAAAAATTTGAGGGTTTTAACCTCTGCGTTGCTAGAAAATTCGCCATGACCTTTGATGGTTGTCGAGCCAAGGTTGGCGATGTTCAATTGCAAATTGATGAGCAGTTTATCAGTCTTGCTATGGGTTTGCCTGTCACTGGACAACGATGGTCCAAGATTTGCAAAGTAGAGGAGGTCCCTTGGACACTGCTCTTCCAGTCGCGTAAGGTTAGCTCCTGTGATAAAGGTTTGCCCGTGACCATGCTGAAACATCGTTGGCATGATTTATTGATGATTATCAAACAGTTTATCACCTACGAGGGTCGATACGGGTTTGTGTTCTTACACCACCTTCGTCTGCTTATGGTTTTTATGGGTTTTGAGCTCAATTTACCCTATTACTTGCATAGAATCCTGTTTAAAATGTCAAAGAAATACAAAAGGAACCAGGATGATAGTATCCTTTTTCACTCTGGGCTGGTTAAAATTATTGTTGTCTGTCATTTGGGGTTACACAGTGATTGTTGGAGAAATTTCCTTGCTCAGAATGACTTTGAGGATTCGAACCCTCCACAGGTTGACAAACCTGTGGTGACTGAGGACAAGGCTGTATCCCTAGTACCCTACAACATCCTACTACCTAAACCCTTACCCGCCTCACCTATCGACCTATCCCACACTGTGACTAAGAACGCTGAGACTAATAAGCCTTTGGGAACAAAGCCCAAAGACAAACCCACTACAAATGCCAAAGGAAAAAATAATGCCCGTCTAATTTCTTGGATGGCAAGGAACAAGCCAAAGCCTCCTGTCAACCCTAACCCTATCGTGTTAAGTGAAGACTCCGACTCGGAAGTGGAGCATTTTTTTGGCTGGCGAGTACCCCTATTCGAAAGGTTTGTGTGTCGAACCCTTGTATGACTTTGTGTCAAACCTACCCCCCTGCCTACAAAATGACCCTAACTACCTAGGCATTAAGCTGCCTTGTGAAGCCCCTGGTCATTCATCCAAACCCTCTCCTGCTCTGCCTCAACCTATAGTGCCATCCTGTGATCAATGCAGCTCGTGGTTAGAGAGATATTATCTTGATGTCCCGATTCTACAGTCGAGAATTCACTCTTTGGAGGACCAGGTTGCCCTGTTTACCAGTCAAAAGGCTAAGTTGCAAGCCACTGATAAGAAAAAAAAGACGATAGGTTCTATCTTCTTTAAAAATGTGGAATCAGCTGCAGCAGTCGTGAATTCTAAGTTGGCATAATTTGAGCAACATCTCACAGGTATGTTCCGATATCGCTTGTTTATATAACGAATTCGAATTTGGTTTTGATAAGCTCTTATTACGGCGTGGATTGGCTTTGTTACATTATATGCATTCTATACATAGTTATGCTTTGATTAAATGGAAGTTCGTTTTCCCAGTTAGCTTCGATTGGATTTTCATCGATTTGGTGGATATTGGTGTGGATTTGATTGGTTTGATTTAGCTAAAATGAATGCTTTGCTGTCAATTGAGGTCGTTTGTATCTATTTTAGACACAAGCTGTTTCTCATACTTCAATTTCAAACGCAATCACATTTCGGTTCGATTTATACGATATGATTGGCAACAGTTTTGATATGGTTAACTGTTACGGTTTGATGTTCCATATGATTTTCGACCAACAGGAATACAATTCGGATTATTTTCAATTTGATTTTGTACAAATTCACCCAAATCATGAATAGATTCGATTCATAACAGTTATACCCAGCCGGTTAATACGCATTGGTTTGCTCCACCATGTTATCAGTTCGATTCATATTGCAATGAATATGTTGTTTGAATTTGATTCGAAGAACAAAATTGATTGTATCCAGATTCATGATTTGTTTCCATATTAAACTCAGTCGTGATTAGTTTGCCCAGTTGGCAATTATAATTTCTGTTGATTCTATTAAGATTGTGATCATGATTTATTGATCCTGTCTGTTGGCTGTGCAAGAATCTATCACGAATTTGGTTGGATCGATACTGTTACGTATGATTTCGTTTACACATAATCGTAACATTCTTTCTATCTTTACATTCGATTGAACGATATGAATTTGTTGTTACATCATTATAGCTATAACGAGTGGAGATGGTTGTGTTGGATTGGATGGTATCACATACGATGTGACTCACTATTGATTTCATTTGATATGAAACAGTCTTGTTACTGTTTGACCCGATTTTATGGTAAAAGAAAAACAAAGTATTCTTACCCCTGTTTTCGATTGAATCACTTTTGATTATTTTTAATTTTTAATAATAAAATCATGAGTGATTTGTTTTAAATGATCATTGGAAAAAAATTGGTTTTGATTATTTTAAAAGATTTGATTTGATTTTGATTCTGGTCCTGTATACTATTTTAGACTAGCTACAGAATCAGATGATTCTGTAGCTAAGTCTGTAAGATTAGATTTTTATTGTTTTGCTAATAAAATATCTTTCTAACTTGATATTTTTGGTCCATTGCAGATGAATTCGAAATTGCAGTGGATTTGATGAGCAGTTAGGGGATATTTGAAATATTTCACTTGCATTTTAGTTTCCTAGTTTAGCTGATTTTGGGAATATCTTCGCAGATTATGTAAACAGTTTGATATTATCCATAGGGAGGTTTTACCCTGTGGAAATACTTATATATACTTATTATTTTTGTATAATGTTCATCCTCATTCGTGGGAGAACAAGGATATGGAGTTTTAATACAGACTGAGGCAGAATTTGGTGTTTTGTTACAGCTTTAGCTTCTCATGATATCAATATTTTGTTTCATGTTGTGTATATCAATTTGTATCTGGTTAATGACTACTTTAGCTATCTTAATCTTTTGCAAATGATATAATTTAATCACTGTAATCCATATCTAATTTCTTCCAAAGTGTTTAAAAAACATAGCAATTGCTTAATTCAATTTGTGAATGGCAGATTTCTCTTCTTCATAAGTTGGATTATCAAGTATAAGTTTTTGCATAACAGGTTTCCCTTATTGCAGAGATTTATAAATCATATAATTGTTATGATTTTTTATGTCTTGTTTGTCCTATAAACAACTGAAAGAGCAGCGCAGCCTATCATTTACAAAAAGCTTTTGGATTAACCGGTGCGAGTTTCCTTCCTTCGACCAGCTTCGAAGTCATCACACACAGGGAAAATTTGGAGCGTTCCAGGTCAGTTAGTCGCTTATTTATTTACTGTTTTTATTAGTAGTTTAGTCCAGATATTAGTTTAGTTAGATTTATAGGTAGAATTAGTATATTAGATTGTTTAATTTCAGTAAATATATTAGATCGTTTAATTTCAGTAAGTTTTATTTCTTATTCATAAAATCATAAAAATAAAAAAATATCTCTAGCTGTCTTAGGGCAGAAAGCAAATGAGTTTTATAGGTTTTATTTAAATCTGCCAGTTGTGTATATTGTATATTTGTGAATAAGTTGTAGTATAACAAGTAGTTAGACGACTAATTATTAGAGTTAGTGTAAATAGTAATTAGTAGTTTATAGATAGAATAGGTAGAGTAGTTTATATTTAGTTTTAGTTTAATTTAGTAGTTTGTTTTAATTAGATTAGTGTATTAGTTTGTTTTTGTTTATTGTTAGTTAGTTTAGTTTCTTGTATTTAGTTTTAGTTAGTTTTAGTTAGTTTGTTCTAGTTAGTTTTAGTTTTATTTAGTTTAGTTAGTTTTATTTGTTTTATATAGATTAGTTAGTTTAGATTAGTTTTCTCTTTGGTTTTCTTAGGACCTTAGAACGGCCAACGAAGCCGTTAAACCCGTCAGGGTGGTTCATTCCAAACGGCTTGGGTTATTAGACAACCCCGGACCGGTTCCACTCTCTCAGTTGACGGACGGTCATTTTCGCCCATCAACAGTCATGTACCAATATTTATCTAAGCCTTCAAATCAAATTTGTATCGTTACCAATAAATTTGAAGTTCATTGCAAAATCTCCTAACATTTCACAGCGTCTACTTTTCAACTGTCAAATCGATGCAGAATTACCTTATTCCTATAAATATAAGAAATCATGGGTTTTCAAGCATGGGATTCAGTGATGCCTATAGGAATAAAAAATTTCAGCTTGTTGCAAAACTCTAGTCGCTGCAAAATTTCCTTCATGTTGCAGAAAGTTTAGTTCTTTACAAAATTTCATGTTCGCTATAAAATTTATTGTTCCTTAGCTAAACCCTAATGCTTCCGAATCTCCTACATATTATTGAATTTTTTCTACTGTATAAGTTTCCCACTACTAGTCTACCCTCCATTTATAGCCATGGAACCTAAACAAGCTCAAAAGAAAAACAGGGGAAAGCGCTACAAAAGTTTTGTAGCTAACTGTTTTTGCAGTTAACTTCAAGCTCATATTTTGAGCAGATGGTGATCAATCTCAACAAATTGAAAGAGGTTTTTCTTGAGCACAGATTCATATACAAAAACATCTCTCATTTTTTTCATAGGTGTTAGTTTTTGGGAGATTCGAAAGGATATTTACAACCTATTTTTCCATATTTTTACCAGTTTTAATTAATAACTAAACGCTATAAAATAGGAAATAAGAAGATTTCGTAATTACTTCTTTCTAAAACTGTTGTAACCTCTTTCTATATTTAGCTATAGAACATTTTCGACCTCCTTAGGTTGAGATGGGATGTGAGACTATATATTTAATGGAAAGGAATAGTTTAAAAGAAGGAGGTGTGAGAAAAGGAGACTGTTGTGCCTATAATATTTATGATCTGTTAAGATGGATCAATAGAGAAGTATTGAACTCAATTGAACAAATATTCATGCGATATATTTTCCTTAGCATGTATTTATTTCATGTAAATGTTTTCCCTTTCGTAGTTACTCACATGTGTATTTTCTTCATTATTTGAATGGAAATTTATGAACTAGAATTCATTTACAATGCTTTAGTTTCACCACATTCAAGTACTTTCATATTTTTCCTCTAAAATCATTGCAGAACTCATCCAACATTAGATACTCTGCCTTGATAGACTGTTTTCTTAATTCAACCACCATACTACAACGAGTTAAATGTATAATAAAAGTATATCTATCTTGCCTCTATTTTGACTATTTAATAACCAATTATTGATCCCTTCAGTTAATAGTTTCAGCCCTTGACTCCATGCCCAATGGTAATTTCCTCTTAACTCTGCCACCACTTTCATAAACCTTTTATCTACAAAATATCTAGCCACTGTATTGATTGAAAAACTAGTAAGAGAGAGCCCTCTTTGGATTGGAAGAGGCTAGCTTCCAATTTGAAAGTAGGTTTGTGGTTGCCTCTGGGTTTTCCTCATACAATCAAGGAAAATTACAGAGTGATAACACACTAAACATATGGTTTAGGTGCAACAACTCTGTAATAACCTCTCTAAGTACCACATTAAATTTATAATATTTTACATTTGAATTGTAACCTGTATTATGTTTTTATTAATGCTCGGGTTATTAGACATATAACACCATCCTTTGTTCACATTTTTACAGGTGAATTTGTTCCCATATGTGTTGGCATATGGACATGATTTTCTCACTCATTATGTTGATGATGGACACATCACACAAGATTGAGGAGTGGAGGTTGAGTTTGACCAATATAGTCATGCTAGCCACTGTGATCAAAACCTAATAGAGGGGAAGTTATGTTACATTGGAAATATACACAAGATCATGCAAGTCGACTTCTCATATTTTCAATGTGTTATTTTTTGTTGCAAGTGGTGGGATACCTTCGATCGGAGAAACGTAAAGGAAGATCGTGATAGTGGTCCAAAATGTATTAACTCTAAAAAAATGTGGGTTGAAAATAAGGAACCTTGTGTTTTCCCAAAGCATTGCAACCAAGTGCTTTTTTACCCAGATGTGTTGGATGGGGATTTGTGTTTCATACCGAGACATAATCCAAGATCTAAACATATTTTTTAAAACAACAATGTTATAATTCCAAGTGAGGAAGATAATCAGGGTGATGACAATGAAGACTGATATGTAAATGCTTCATTTCAACATTTATATTATGGATGTTTCATTTTATTATGGGTATCTATAATGACCAATTATATATATTTTTCTTCATTTTATAATGTTGGATATGAAAAGTTAACAATCATTGACAACCACCATATTGAAAATGCATTAAATAGTACAAGAATAAGATGTGGTTTTGATATATTTTTATTGTCATATTTATTATTTATTATAGCAAATTTATGTTGTATTGTATTAACATATGTTTATCTTAACCTTTGAATTACTAAGAATTATTTGAAATATCACAAATTTGGTGACGTGTTCGTATAATACTGTTAAGAACCAAATATCAATATAGCATAGAAAAACCTTAGAATTAACCTTCTTTAAGCATGAAACATGGAAAACTGGGTGTACTCGTGAAGATGCTTGAAACTCCAATTTGTATGCCATAGTACCAATCTTTTGTAACACCTTATAAGGGCCATAGTAATTTGGTGATAATTTATTATCCTTCTTGGCTTTCTTGAGGGACATCTGTTTGTATGGTTATAGTCTTAAAAACACCCAATCCCCTACTTCAAAAGTTATTTCACTACGATGTTGATCTGCTTGTTGTTTCATGTGCTTTTGTGCCATGGTTAGACTGTCCTTTAATATTTGGAGAACTTGTTGTTGATGCTCGATGTGATCTTCCACTGCTTGAACCTTAGATTTTTCTTTTAGAGAAGAAGTGATGGAAGGAGGGTGGTATCCATACAATGCCATAAATGGTGTCATTTTTGTTGCAGTATGAAAGGAAGTGTTATACCACCATTCTGCCAAGGGTAACCATTTGAACCATTGTGTTTGTTTATTAGATACAAAGCAATGAAGGTATCCTTGAAGACATTTGTTGACTATCTCTGTTTGTCCATCAGATTGAGGATGATAGTATGAGCTATGAGCCAATTGAGTACCCAAAAAAGAAAATAATTTTGTCCAAAAATGTCCAGTGAAGATGGGATCTCTGCCACTTACAATAATCTTTGGGCTGCCATGTAGCTTTTGAACTGTATCCATGAATGTGGTGACAAATGTACTGGCTTTGAAGGGATGAGAGAGTGCACAAAAGTGTGCATACTTGGTCAGTCTATCAACAATCACCATGATGACACTCTTTCCTTCAGACTTCGGTAACCCTGTGATGAAATCCATGGAAACCTCCTCCCAACATTGACTTGGGATGGATAATGGTTGCAAAAGACCTGGGGTCTTAATTGTTTCCACCTTATTTTGTTGGCAAACCAAACATTCTACCACAAACCTTTGAACATCAATTTTAAGTCCATCCCAAAAACATTCCTTCTTGACCCTATGGTAGGTTTTCAAAAATCCCGAGTGCCCTCCTACTGGAGAGGTGTGCAATTCCAATAGTACCTTTTGTTTGAGTTGGGATTTATTACATAAATATAAGAGATCTTTGTACCATAGTGAATCATTTTTCCATGTAAATGTATATGATGTATTGAAATCCTGCTGCAACCTTTGAATGAGAGTCCACACTTTTTCATGATTCTTCCATTCATCCCTTGCTTCTATTATCCAATCAGGTTGGATGATCGAGATAGCATAGAGAAAGGCCTCAACATATTCATCATTTCTTGAGATTGAATCTGACACAACATTTTGCTTCCCTTTTTTATAGATGATTTCAAAATCATAACCCGATATCTTGGTTACCCATTTTTGTTGTTCTTCTGAAGATAGTCTTTGTTCCAAGAAGTATTTAAGACTATCATGATCTATTTTGATCTTGAAGTGCCTAACTATTAGGTAAGGACGCCATTTCTTCAATGCATG
>JASDQU010736147.1:163046-205549 GCA_032191745.1 Picea mariana | reverse complement strand
TATAGATGTTAGGATTGGTCCTTCTAGTATCCATAGCCATATTTTTACTTTCAACATTTCTTGCCACCCTAAATGCATTCTCCAATGATTTGGGTTCCCAAAGGCGAACCTCATGTTGAATGTTATCCTTTAAAGTTCCTATGAATACATCAATTAAGTGCTAATCTGGAATATCTGTTACCTTTATATTCCATTTCTGGAAGTTCTCAATGTGCTCTGTAACTGAACCCTTTTACTTGAGATTTATCAATTGGCCAAAGAAGGTATTGCTCCTTGTATCCTCATAATGTTCTATCATTTCTTCCATGAAAATTGTCCAAGTGATGAGTGATTTGCGAGAACAAAGCCATCAATACCATACAAATTGATTGGGTTCTAAATATAAAGAAGCAATTTGTACCTTTTTTGTATGTGGCACATTATGTAGATCAAAAAATTGCTCCATCTGAAGTATCCATGTGATTGGGTCCTTGCACTCAAACTTCCTCATATTGATCTTAGGAACATGGTTGGTCTTCAACCCAAAGTTGGAGTTTCTCCATTCTTGATTCACCTTCCTTGTGTCCTCATCATGAATTTCATGGGATACATTTTCACTTTCAGGTGTCCTCTCTATTATGAAGTTTTTCAATCCTTCCATGATCTCCCATTTTAAACCATCCATCATAGTATTTATTGCCTCAAACTTAGCTTCCATTGAATCCATCATCTCTTGTAGTTCATATTTTGTTACTATCTTTTTTTGTAAATCATTTATGTCCCTACGCATTTCTTCACCTTCATCAAGAGTCCATGTAGGATTTTTTGGAGGCTTATTTGGTGTATAAGTTCCCTTTTTGGGTGGCATGTTGGCCAGGTATCACTTTTGAACCTTGATTTTGAGGTGGTTCTTCTAGACAATATTTCTTCTGTTGTATCTCCAAAGTTTCGGCCCTTCTAGGTATGGAAATTTATTTTTTATAGTTCTCTGATATTTCTTCTCTGTAATGCCACATGTCTGATCAAAATTGGATGTGCCAACTGCAATTTACGTTAACTTCCCCACAACTTGCTGATTTTTGGCCTTTCCATGAGATCTCACTTGTATAGCATGCACCACACAAAATAATTGATATAAAATTCTGAAACTCGTACCAGAAATACTACAGACTGTCCACTATCTAATGCAACCAGTCTCACTCAATTTGGATACTCTAGGAAGAAGTTATTATTGTTTTACCTGGAGCACCTTCTTGAGACTAGTCAATAGGACTAGTCAGATACCCTATCTTCCACAGGGTGTATATGAAAATGTACGATGACCTAGAAGATGAATG
This sequence comes from Picea mariana, assembly GCA_032191745.1. Taxonomy (NCBI): domain Eukaryota; kingdom Viridiplantae; phylum Streptophyta; class Pinopsida; order Pinales; family Pinaceae; genus Picea; species Picea mariana. Next base: position 204,233 of record JASDQU010736147.1, on the reverse strand, counting down.
TTTTACCACAAATACCTTACTAATTTTTGTAAATAGCCTCAGGATTTCAGGATCTGAAATGTTACAAAAAATTTTTTATAGCGAAAATTCTGCAATGACTCAGTTCAGGATGATTCCATAGCCCTATCTTGAAAAAGATGTATCTTTGAAAGTATAAGGCCTCGGGAGCTGAAATTGTAAACCAACATACGTTTCGCCGTATACTAAATATCCTCCAAGTCGTTCCTTCTGAAACATTGTATAAAATAAGTTATAGCAAAAATTCCAAGGTGTCTCAAATGTAGCAGCGAAACCCCAAGACCTTGAGCTCTGATACCATATGCTAAGAACTAAATATCAATATAGCATAGAAAAACCTCAGAATAAGTACTCAACGCCTTGAAAAAGATAGAAATTCATAAAATAAGCCTCTTCAAGGGGGAAACCTCCTTATGCCCACATAAATGTAAAATTACAAGATGATTCGAAATGAAAATGTCTCATTGGTATATATAGGAGACTAGGAGGTATAATTACAACTAATGGAATAAAGCCGACATAAATAAAATAACATTACTAATGTAATATGCCCCAATTAAGGGGCAATGAACCATTATTTAGGGCTTAACAAATACAGTAGTAAAGATTTATTTTATAGCATATTTTATTTTAAAAATATTGATGGTGTTAAAAAATCAAACCTCAAATTTTTTATTAATGTTTGAAAAATTCAAAATTCCAATAAATATATACTTACTTTGATAGAACTTCTAAGGACAATTCCAAGAAAATAACTTCTTGCAACATCTATGAGTTCTGGGATCACACTTGTGGTGTTCACATTACCAACTTCGATGACATTCCCAACCATAACTAGTGCAACTATCATGGCCTTCACCTATTCCATTTCATCCTTTAGTTTTTCTAAACACATAAACTTATATTAATCATTCTTTTTACATTCTCCTTGAAATAAGTGTCAATATAGGAAGTAAGTAGAAATTCTAAAATAGTCTTTTTTCTAGAGCCTAGTCAAAATTAAGGAAAATTTTAAGGATCCATACTTATCTAAATGCATAGAAATCTTTGCCAATTTGACTAATTCTTAAAATACTAATTATAAAATGTTTGGTGTTATACTTGTAAAAGTATTCCAATTTCTAAGAATTTGTATATCTTTTAGAAAATATTGACAACTCTTAGAGTAAAATAATTTTATCCCATAGAATTTGTGTGAATAATTTAAAAAAAGAAAAAAGAAATTAGCAAATTATTTTTAGAATAAAACAAGAGAGCATGAATTCACATCTTCTATGTTCGAGGATGATATTTTCAGGGATCGAGTAATTATTTTGTATTTTGTAAAGCCAGATTGAGATTTCTTGTACAACTGGGCGAAAAAAAACAATGATATTGCAGAAAAAAACAATGTTTTTTTAAGTGAGTTCTCAATAAAGAACGCGATTTTTTCTATGATCTTTGGAAGCCATAATTGGATCTCAATTTTAGCCCCTTCTATTCTTCAACTAGTGAAAATTGTTCTATTAACCCTACTAGTGAAAGTTGTTAGAGTATGTAAGTGATGGTTTGAAGGGAGAAAGAAAGAGGAGAGGCAAGAGTGGTGAGGGGAAAGACCCAAATGAAGAGGAGATTAGCATGTAGAGTTAAAGAGAGATACAGGAAGAGAGGTAAGGAGAAAGTTTGGATATAAATTGTTACCATGGAAGCCAAATATTGAACACATAGATTGCAATTCATTATTATTAATGAATTCGTTTTCATATTTAATAATTTAAATTAATTAAATTATTTAAAATTATTAAATAATAAAAATTATTAAATATAACTATTATAAATTTAATGAACAATTATTATAACTTTATTATTTTATTAAAATAGATGAAAAAATAACATTTCAAATGAGTAATTATTCAAATTGTTTTTTTCATTCATTAACCAAATCCAATATTTGCATACATTTTAATACAAAATCAAGGAAATACATCACTTGGAATACTTTTTAAATAGAAGATTCAACTAATACTTACATATTTTTTTAATAGAAGATTTATAAAGTTAGTAACAGAGTAAAACATTGTGAAACCATTTCATTGAAAGCCTATAGATCAAAATTTATTATTATGTTTTATATTTAATATTTTTAATTTAATTAAATAAATTTAATATATTATAATAGTTGAATAATATAAATTAATAAAATCTTTGGAGAAATTAAAATATAATAAAATATAATGATTGTGATTTTAGTAAACAATTATTTTATAAATTTGTCTTGTAATGTTTGAACAATAAATATATATATATATATATATATATATATATATATATATATATATATATATATATATATATATTAAATAACATTATTATTACATCATTATCATTATTATTAGTGAATAATTATATTATAATGTTATTATTACAATATATGAAAAATACATAAAATCACAATCATTTCACTGATCATATTTAAGTATTTTTGTTTCTAAACACGTTTAATCAACATATTGTATCTTAGATATCATTTTTGGGATTAACTGCGCAGAGTAAGACATTAATATATGACCCATATCCATGATTATCAATCGCAATTGAGTATTAGTCATATATTAATGACTTACTCTACGTAGTTAATCCCAAAAATGATATCTAATATATTGCACTGTGGAAGCCCCTCTATGCTTAAATAATAAGAGTGAAGGGAGCTCTAACTGGATAGTTCATAAGGCACAATAATTGCTAAGCTTTTGCAAATGGGGTAGCAAGCTAAGTGGGCTTGATTGTGGGGAAAAATCCACAGTTATGCGCGCTTGAGCCAGAGCTGTCTTGGGATGGGTGACCATCAGGGAAGTCCCAGTTACTAGGTGCAAACCCCATAAGTGATGATTGATACTATGCAATTCATTTTGTTGGTTTCAATCCCACTTCTTCACCCCTGTGAGCATCACTCGATGCAATGAGTGTTAAGTGGACTATTCAAATCATGATAATTGTTGGTCAATTGTGACTAATACTCATGGATATTGGTCACATATTAATGACTTACTCTACGCAGTGTTGGACAACAAACAATTCACCTTGAAGAAGAGTTAAACATTATATGACATTAATGGTTATAACTTTTTGCAATCACAATCCAAAACAAATGTTTTTATAAAAGTAAAGTTAAACATTATATGGCAACTGTAAATTTAAATGAGTGATACATCTCAAATTTAATTTAAAATTTGAAAAATCATTAATAATGTTAATCATTAACATACTCATAATACATTTTATAAACTAATCAACAACAACCACAACATTATATGAAAAACATAATATACATGAGTGATATACATATCAAACATACATCTCAACAAAATCTACAATAAACATGTCATATACACCTCAATTCAAATATAAAACAATCAATATACATGTCAATCGGTACCACTACTAGCTAGATCCACCACTAGAGCTAGATGCATCAATGTCTATGCTACTAGAGGTAGAGGGTCTATCAGTACCTATATGTAAGAAATAAATGATTGAATATATCAATCTGTTGACATAATTTTCTGATGTTTTTGCATGGAAGTGTGAAGACCTGGAAACATATTATACTAGCATAATTGAGCATAGAATACCTTTGAAATATGACACCAAACCTTTCAGACAGAAACTTAGGCAGATTAACCCTATGTTATTTCCCATTAGGGAAAAAGAGGTAAAAAAAATGTTTGATGCCCAGATCATTATACCTTTGAGGTATTCTGATTGGATATATAATTTGGTCCCTGTCAGAAAGAAGAATGGTGAGATTAGGCTTTGTGTTGACTTTAGGAACTTAAATCGGTGTTCCAAAAAAGACGACTACCCCTTACCAAAAATGGAGCATATCTTACAAAGGGTGATAGGCTCGATAAGGATTTCAATGATTGATGAGTTTTTGGGCTACAATCATATTTGTGTGTTACCAGAGGACAAAGAAAAGATAAAATTTACCACTCCTTGGGGTACATTCATGTATTCTAAGATGCCTTTCGGTTTTGTTGACCGCCTCTTCAACATAGGTGGTCAACTCATGTGCCATGAAGAGATGCATCATCATATGCAATGTTGTCGAAGACTTTTGGTGCTACAGGGCAGTGTTTGGCCCCAACACTTCATTTCGTAATTGAAATTTCCGCACCCTTGCGTGGGTTAATAATGCAATAGGTCTGCATGAGTCATGTCTAGGTCAGTTACCTTGGGATTGATTCACTGGAAGAGTTCCTTTCACTGGGGGTTTTTTATCCTCGGGTTATCAATTGGGCTTTTCAGCCTTATTGATTTCCCTTGAGTTTTTCCCTCACACTTGCAATAATTCCTCCAAAGTGGTGAACGACGTTCTAGTGGGTTTATTTTTTGGTAACTATTATAGGGAATCATTGTAAATGACCATGCAAGACATCTTATAAAGTTTCGTGGAATTTCGTCGAGTCTAAGTCAGTTTTTTTTAATCAATTAATTTTTAATTAAATTTCCCTAAGTTTGGAGGTTTAATTAATTAATTAATTAATTATTTTTGAGCAAAAATTGTAAAAACGAGGTCCTTGGACTTTTGATAGGGGCATTTGTGCTCAAAATAAATGGAATATCACCCCCTACATCCATGGACCAAGTTTCATCTCAGTCAGACAAATTTAGCCATGGGTTTGTCCACCCAGAGTGTCAGTCAGTCTAAAACAACAATTTTAATTGCTAAAGTCCAAACATGGAAAAAATGTAAAATTTGTAATAATGAGTTAGAGGATGTGAAAAGGTGAAATGATGGTTAGAGAGAGACTCCCTAAGTATAACACGACCCTCCCAACCTTTTCCAACCTTGTCTAACCCTTTTCAACTTCTCCTCACCAAAAGGTTATGCCCCCTAGGGGGATTGACGTTTTTCCTAGATGAAAACGATGTAACTTGGGTTTAAGTGAGTGGGGGGTTCCCCTCTCATGTGATTTACCCTCCTTTACCCCCCACGTCTCCTTATAAAGTGTTCTCACACTCTTTACCTCAAATCTCACCTTCCATTCATTCCCCCATCCCAAGAGGTGCGCCCTCCAAGAGGAGTTACGCCCCCCTCTTCTAGAAAAATCACAAATAATTTTTCAAAAATTATTTTAAACCTTTCATATACCTTGGAATCAATCCCAAGGCCTCCCACACTCTTTTTTCTTTATCCCAACATTTTCCATCCTTTCTACACCCTAGATCTATTTTGCAAACCCTAGATGGTCTGCCCTAGCCTTGAGATCTACTCTATTGCTTGGTGGTGGACACTTGACATTGATCCAAGAGAGGTAGGTTTGCCTCTCCAAGTATAAATAGATCTCATTTCTCACTCCCAACTCACCATATCTTGAGATATTTTTATTCTACTTGATTTTCCACTCTCTCTCTCTCTCAACATTGTTCCATTTTTCCATTCTCTTCTCTTAGGGTTTTGGAGTATTTTCTCTCCAAGATCCATTTTCTTGAGTAATAATAAAGGAAAATCTTTGGAGAATAACTAGAAGAGCAATGCATGTTCTTGTTCTTCTTATGAACATGAGGTAAACTTGTATCGATTTTCTTTGGTGATTATATACATTGGATCTTAGGTAAAGTGTTACTTGGGTGGATTTATCAATGCATGTTCTTGTAGATCTATATGTCTTGATATGTTAGATAGGATTGAAGTGTCATATTATTAGCATATTCAATATATTATTCATGTATGTATTATCTTGCAAGTGTTTTGTAGTTTTGGCTCAAAGGTTTCATTGGGAACACCTCAGGCACGAAGGATCACTTGAGACCCAACTACACTCCATGCTATTTTCTCTCTTTACTCTTCTTCTTTATTGCTGATCATTCACATACATTTTCAGCTAGCATAACCTAGTTATATAGGTAATTTTTATACATCTATACTATCATTTTCTTGCGGAAAATTCTTGCCCTAAAAAGCAAAGGTTTTCTTTCACTTTGGTTGGTTGTGTGTAGCAATTTTCAGCAAGGATACCTTGCTAGTTTACAGGTTTCAGATCGAGAAGGGGTTTTGGCTGCCCAAATACATCCACGCAACACTTGAAGACCCCCAAAGGGATTGGTAGCTATCTCTCAACCCTCTTTGTCATTTTAGGGTTTTTCTTGTACTTTTTCTCCTTTTTTTTGTTGCTTGTTGACTCATAGTTGTGGGAGGAAAAGTGGTACGGCCTCCTCCCACATGTGAGCCATTGGGGTAGTTTAGATCTAGCTTAGGGTTTCATTTTTTGGCATTTTTTCTCTCTTTTTAGCTAGGACGTTAGGTTTTGGAGGTGAGGGCACCTCTTAGACCTAGGCCGTGGGGTTTGAAGTTGCTTGCTTGGTTTGCTTGCTTATCTTCTCTAGCTCTCTCTCTCTTTGCTTGTTTGCCTTCCTTTCTAAATTCTTAAAAGATCTTAACCTAACTAAGCAAAATAATTAATTGCCTACCTAGTTGGGAGAGAAATACCCCAATAGGTAAGGTTAAGTGGTTGATGATGTGATTAATGATCTATGGGCTAATGCTATAATTATTTTAGGTTTAGATCAAACACATAATCATTGTCTTAAGCCTATTGGGCATCATAAGTAACCTAACTAGATCCTTTACATGCTTAGTTAATTTTCAAGTGTTTCCTTTTATGCACATATTTATATATTAAATACTTAATCTCTAAGTGCTTAAATAAGTGAATAGTATATCTCTCTATTGCATAGATCTCTTAAAGCCATTTGCTATAGGCTTGAATCTTGTTTCATGGTTAAGTAGGTAAGCACACTAAATTTTCTTTCCACATCTTGAAGGCAAGTTGTCCTTGCCATTGTGATTTTTCTTTCATAGAAAGCTGATAAGTGCATGTGATAACTTAAATCTTTGTTTCAGCCATCTTTATTTTCTTTACATGTGTTCATACTTTTAATTGCATAAGCTTGAAGAATCACTTTTTTAGGCAAATAAAAGTTTTGGCCATATCACTAAATCACACTTTAAAAGTGTCTTAAAATCTTCAAAACACTCTAAAACTCACCTAAAAGTCTACTTAATCAATATATACACTTAATATATTTTTTAGGGTACCTTAGACCACCATCTTCACCATCTAAAATGGGGATTGAGGGACCACGGACGGTGTAGGAAGGGGACTGTCTCATGACGCACGGGATGCGTCATTTCCGTGGAAAATCAATCTTTCGGGTTGACTGGTTCTGCTAGGGTTGGCCTCGTTGCCATACCATATTGAGCATCCAACAATTATTTGGCAATAGGGGGAGGAGGCTTTGGTGAAAGATAATTAAAATTTGATAATCTAAAGATAAGCTAAACAACTCAACCTTGGGCTTAAGCCTCTAATAAACACTTTGTGGGTTGAATAATTGGGAGTGGATAGGTTTCATAAATCTTAATAATACTTGTGCTAAATCTTCTTAATATGTTGATGATATTGATATGTTGATGATGTTGATATGTTGATGATGATCTCTCAAATATAGTGATGTGTTGATGCTGATGTTTAAATGTTTTGATATCCCGCACACATAAAGTAAAACGTGGTTAGCTTGCTCCTTGTATCATTTGTACCTTAGCATTCTTTACTTGTAAGTAATTGTATATGATATTCTTTGATTTAATTTATTCTTTTGTAATCTTGTAAACAACTTGTAATTTATTTGTAAAGAACAACCCCTTAACATAGTTGACCCCTTGCCCAATCTTTAGGCACTAGTCTTAGTTGACCTAGGGAAAAGGCTTGCTTTACATGCTAACCCTTGCACTTGGCATTGTTTCCTTAGCATCATAGGATAGATCCCCTCTAACCTTAAGAATTAAAATTAACTTCTAGAACCTAACTTTAACACATCTAGTAACTAAGGTCTACCCCCTTTGGCTTCCCTAGGAGTAAGCCTAGACAGATGAGGTTCCGGTCAAAGTGACAGTGTGGGCTGTGAACCTAGGCATTGTGCCTCTAAGGACACACTAAGTGAGCCGGACTTAGCTCACGTTTGCAAGTGTGTATAAGGACGACAACATCTTTGGCGCTGTTGCTGGGGATAAGTCATTTATCCTTGGTCCTAACGACTTAACTTAATTCTTTAAGAACTAAATAATAAAAGTTTTAGGCCTTAAAATTCTTTGAACCTGAAATTGGTTATCTTTGTGTGATTCCTATGTAAGTGGTGACTCCATTGAAAAAATCTAGCAAGTATACTACTAGGAGAACTTCTCAAGGAGTGGTTTACTCTTTTCCTGAACTTGAACAGGTTTATAGGAGAAGATTAAACCACTTAGCTCCTAGGAGGCTACTTGAAAGTCTTAGGGAGGAAGCACTCAACGATATCCAATACTTGTTCCAAACTAATAATCAACCAACTATTAATAATCCCATTAATAACACTAACGTTCTAATGGCCACCTTTTTGAGTCCTTTGAACTTTGCATCAATCCAAGGTGCCCCTCATTATGTTCCTGAGAAATCCATTGATAAATTGTCGATCTTCCATGGGAACAATGCTATAAGTGCTAGCTCTCACATCTCAAGTTTTCATAGGTGTGTGGGGAAGTATTGTGGAGGTCATAATGAAGAGGATGTAAAAATGACCCTGTTTGTATACTCATTAGAAGGAAGTGATGCTGAGTGGTTTGAAGATTTTCCTGCCAATAAGTTTAACACCCTTATTGCAATATTGGATGAGTTTAGGAAAATATGGGGTGATCAGAAAGAGCATATGTTTCAGTTGGGTGCACTCACCACCAGCCATAAAAAAGAAAATGAAACAGTGGTAGAGTTCAACGAAAAATTTAATAGCTTGGTAAAGAGCCTTCATCAAGATGTCAAGCCCCCCGCTGTTGCAATCTTGATTTATTATATAGAAGCTTTTGAGGGAGAAATGAGGTATGCCCTACAAGATAAGGACCCTCAAGATTTACCAACAACGCAGGAAACAACTATTAGAATTGAACGAAATATGTTTGAGGCTAGGAAGTCTAATATTCCTGGTTTTACTAGAGGGTCTTCTTCTCAACCTTACGAGGAGAAGAAGAAAAATGTTGAAATCAGAAACCTTCTAATGATGGCATGAAGGAACTCACTCAATTGGTTAAACAAATGGAAATTAATCATGCTAATCAAATCAAACATATGGAAGCCAACCATGCCAATCGGATTATTGCTTTGCAAAATAGATTGATCACAATAGAGAGGTCTCGTAGTAATAGACAACAACATAAGCCAAATGATAAGTGGCCAAGGAGACCTCCTCAAAATGATCAAAGGCCACCAAATCCTTTTGAAGCCACCAACTTAGTGGATCATCGCCCTATACCTTATTGTAGACCTTGTGGTGAGTTTCATGAGGAATCAACCTGTCTAGTCTTCCTTGAGGAATGCAACAATGTATGTGAAAACCAAGGAAATGAACAAGTAAACATGTGTACGACAGGTACTATAGTGGAAATTATGATTGGATGGATGTAAATGATTTGGGAAGCCATGGAAACTTTATGAGTGGAATTGCTGATAAAGCTACATAAAAGTATGGGCCCAAGCCCACTCCCCAACAGGTTGTAGAAATGGCAAAGTTTAGAGGCATAACATACCAAAGGAATGGAAAAAAAAGTCAAGATAAAGGTCAAACCAATGTTCCCAAGGTATCTCCTCCTAAGTCTAAAGTGCCAACTAATGCTGATTTGAATATAGAATTAGGTGGATGGTTGAGTAATGCAAAGATGTTAGTGCCAGTATCAGAAATCATGAAGATTCCTTCACAAAGGGAAAAGCTACTCAAAACCATAGATGAACCACCCATGAGTCTTGTTGAAAAACAACTTGCTTCAACTTACCAAGATGCACCAGTAATTTTAAAGAATTGGGATAGGAAGAATGAAAAGAATTTACCTTTCTACCTTTCCTTACTTGTGAATGACAAAGTATTACACAATTGCATGCTAGATTCAGGAGAAACTTCAAATCTTATTACTAAGAAGGTGATGGAACAATTGAACTTAAGAATATCAAGACCTTATTATAAAATTTGTGCCTTGGATAGTCAAACAATAGAAGTGCATGGATTGATTAAAGGTTTGCAAGTGTACTTAGCAGCATTTCCGGACATCATGCTTGAAATGGATATTGTGGTAATTGATGTGCCAGATGTTTGGGGAATGTTATTAAATAGGAAGCCATCTGCAGACTTGGGCGGTAGTTTACAAATGGATTTATCTTATGCTACTCTCCCTACCCTAGATGGAAGTACTTTCAAGTTGAATAGGGAAGTGTATAGGAAGTATCATGTTGAAGATCCCAAGAAACCCAAAAATGATTTAAACTAGACTGATGAAGGTCTTGGTAACTATGCCATCTTGTCTAATTCTATTGTGCCTTTGCAAGAAGAAGTTAAAGATAGTGAATTAGACAAGGTTTGGTACATGAACTTTGATGGTGCTTTTTCTAGAGCAGGAAAGGGTGCTGGAATTATGCTTTAGTCTCCAAGTGGTAAAATGTTCAAGTTTTCTTATAGATTGGAGTTTGATGCAACCAATAATGTGGTTGAGTATGAGGCTTTATTCCTTGGTTTAGAAATTTGCAGATGTAGGGGAATAAAATGTCTAAATATCAAAGGGGATTTAGACTTGGTTATACAACAATTGAAGAATAAGTTTGCTTGTAGGTAAGAAAGATTGAAAGGGTATATGAATGCAATTTGGAACTTAATGGATGACTTAGATGCTATAGACTTAATTGCAATTCCTACAGAACAGAATTCGAAAGCCAATGAACTTGCAGTAGGAGCTTCCACACTACAGCTTCCAGACAATCTAATAGATGAGAACATTTTAGTAGAAGTAATTTTTAGACCCTTGGTTCCAAATAATACAGATCACTGGCAGGTTTTTGATGATGATAAGCAGATGGTCAAGTTTTTGCTTCACATACATGAGTTTTCAAACTTAAACACACATATGAAAGAATAAGGTTGTAATTACATGGAAAATGATGATGAGGTAAAGGCCCCACCTAAATGAGTGGTTTCTTTAGAAAGGGATTTTGATAGACAGGATGGTCATAAGCAAATGAATGAATCAAAGAAAAAAAAATGTGATTACCTGGAAGTCAATATTGGAACTAATGAAGAGCCTAAGTTGATAAAAGTAGGCAAGACTACCCCTATAGAAGACATGAATGAAATTGTTCAATTATTAAAAGAATATAGGGATGTCTTGGCTTTTGGCTATGATGAACTCAAAGTCTATAGGGAGGATGTGATTCAACATGTGATTCCTCTTAAGGAATATACCAAACCCTTTAGACAGAAGTTGAGGCAGTTAAACCCAAAGTTAGCTCCTCTGGTCCAACAGGAGTTACAAAAAATGTTAGAAGCAGACATCATTACACAGACTAGACTTTCTTCTTGGTGTTCAAACTTGGTTGTTGCTAGGAAGAAGAATGGAAAAATTTGAATATGCATTGACTTCAGGAACTTAAACATTGCTTGCACAAAAGACAACTATCCCAAGATGGAAACTCTACTTCAAAGGGTTACAGGATCAGGAATGATTTCCACGCTTGATGGATTCTCGGGTTATAATCAAATCAGACTTAAAGCAGAAGATAGGCATAAGACTACTTTCACTACTCCATGGGGAACTTTTGAATATCTTAGAATGTCATTTGGTCTATCAAATGCTAGAGCCACTTTTCAAAGGGTTATGGATTATGCTTTCAGGGGGTTGACTGGTAAATTGTTTGAAATATATCAAGATGATTTAACAGTCTTTTATAAGGATGGTAAAACTCACATTGGCCACCTTAGGCAAGTTTTGGACAGAGGTAGAGAGTTTGGAATATCTCTAAATCCTGCTAAGTTAGTCTTTGGGGTGACTGAAGGTAAATTATTGGGCCACATCATAACTAAAGATGGAGTTAAGTTAGACCCAGAAAGAGTGGAAGCCATTGGTAAAGTGCCTTTGCCAACATCAAAGAAACTTCTTCAATCCTTCTTAGGGAAAACCAATTTTTTCCATAGGTTCATTCCTAACTATGCTGAAATCATGAAACCTATATATAAGCCACTTAAGAAGGATATAAAGTTTGAATGGAATGATGAAATTAAATGAGCTTTTGAACATATTAAGACTGCTATATGTGAAGCTTCGGTCCTTATTAGCCCAGACTATGAGAAGGATTTTCAGATCTTCTCTTTTGCCTATGAAGACTGTTGTTGGGAAAAACACCCTATGGTCTAGCAAACTAGGGTCAGACTTGCATGCAGATTTTGACCGAATAGAAACTACTTTTTTACCTACAACCTAAGATTTAAACCCCTTTTTCACAGTAAATGCATGGAAAAGGACCACCAACCTTATTACCAGCGTTCAATGTAGATCCTCCATTGTGCTTTGATTACTTTCTTGCTCTTCTCCTTCCACAGATGACCTGCACTCAAGACAAGCAACAACTATGCATGCATGCTACTTCTATACTCAAGGGTTAGAAATCAAGCATAAATTAATCAAATCATAGAAAATTCATGCATTGGGATGGGAAAATTATTCTTTTTATTACTGAAAGTGAATCAACTTACAAAAGCTGAGATCGGCCACCGCTCCTTGAGCCTGATCCTGGGCTCCTCTTCTTCTACCCTTCAACTGCTTTGCATTAAATCTCCTTTGGCATGAGGAAAGGCTAAAGGGTTGGGACAATGGATTACGTAAATGGGAAGAGTTTCTTCGCTATATTTTTTCCTCCTCCAAATGGTACCCCTACCCCTTCTTTTATAGGCTAGAAGGAGCTAGGGTTTTGGACGAACCCTCGGCCATGCATGGCCGGGATTTTTAGTTAACTGACCCATAGCTTTTTGTTCCATCGGAAACTTTCCTTTTTTCGTGCTTTGTTAGGTACATGCGGGCTGTTGTGAGTCAGCCAATGTGCACACGCGTGCAATAATAGGTTAGGGCGCGTGGGCCTTGACACAAGAGGATTTTCAAAGAGTTGTTCAACAAAGTTTTGGAAAAGAAGGGATATGAGTTGGCCTGATGCCAGGTAAGCATGTGTGGTGCAATTTAGGGTTATAACAAAGACACAATTTCTGGTGTGTTGCTTTAAGAAAATGACCAAGGCCATGATCAGCCTATTGCATATATGAGTAGGGCCTTGCAAAATTCAGAATTAAAATATCCCATGTTTGAGAAACAAGATTATGCCTTAGTCAAATCACTCAAACATTTCAGAGTCTTCATCGGATATTCCAAAGTGATTGGTTATGTTCCTAATTCTGCGGTTAAAGATGTGTTATCTCAAGTGGAAGGATTAGGCTCAAGGGGTAGATGGATTGCTAAAATCCAAGAGTATGATTAGGAAATTAAACCAACAAAATTGATTAAGGGTCAAGGCTTGGCAAAAATGTTGATAGTGAGAAAGCCTTGGATATGGTTAACCAAATCAATAATGAAGAATGGCATCCTAACTTGTTAAAACTTGAACAAGTAGATTGGTATATAGACATCATCTTCTATCTTAAGAATCTAACTTGTCCAAGGCATCTAGTAGGACACAAGAAAAGGGATTTGAGGTTAAAATCTTCTAAGTATGTCCTTACTAGAGATGGATTAGGATGGAAAAATCTCGATGGGGTTATCCTTAGATGTGTGGATGACATTGAATCAAAGAAACTAATGGATGGATTCCATGGAGGGTTTTGTGGAGGACACTTTGCTGCTAAAACTACTACCCACAAAATCCTTAGGGTAGGATATTATTGGCCCACTATATTTTCATATGTACATCAACTTGTTCGGAAATGTGAGCCATGTCAACTTTTGACAGGAAAGCAGAAATTAGCAGCACTCCCTTTGCAACCAGTGGTGGTTGAAGTACCTTTTCATCAATGGGGTTTGGACTTCATCAGGAAGTTTAGCAATAATTCAAGTAATGGGTTTTCATGGGTTCTCACAGCTACAGATTACTTTACAAAATGGGTTGAAGCCATTCCTACAAAGACAACAAATGAAAAGGTAGTGATGGATTTCCTTGAATAAAGAATCATAACTCGGTTTGGGGTCCCATCGAAGATAGTGACAGATAATGCCAAGGCCTTTTGTTCAGCCAAGATGTCAGCTTTTTGTTTCAAGTATGGTATTATCTTGTCGCATGCATTAGATTATTATCCCCAAGGAAATGGTCAGGAAGAATCAAGTAACAAAAAATTATTGACCATTGTCAAGAAAATAGTCGACGAGAACAAGAAGTCTTGGGATAGTAAAATCAAACATGCATTATGGGCCGACAGAATAACAAAGAAAGCAGCTACTGGAAAGAGTCTGTTTGAGCTAGTGTATGGATTTGAGGCTAAGTTGCCAGTGCACCTTAGAATTCCTACTTATGGGTCAGTTGAGGACACTTCCGCAGAGCAGGACGCAGTTCAGAATAGGGTCAATGAGATTATTGAGTTAGATGAAATCAGATGAAAGGCTTATGATCAGAATTGCAGGAATCAGAGCAGGGTTAAGAAATATTTTGACAGGTCAGCCAGACACAGGGATTTCATTGTTGGTGATATAGTTTTTCTATGGGATAAAGGCAGAGAGAAACCTGGAAAGCATGGAAAATTTGACAATTTATGGTTAGGGCCATATTTGATCAGAGAATTAGCAGGGTCAAATTCTTTTCATCTCAACCATTTGGATGGCGAGCCCATCAATATTCCATAGAATGGGCAACAACTCAAGATTTTCTACATATGAGAGGCAACTTGGTGTCCAAAGGGACACCCTCTGTAACGTATATCTAACCCTTCTCCTTGTATTTCAGTTTTGTATTATTTCATTGTTTATGCAAACTTGTACTTAGAATTTTTTCCTGTACTATAGAATTCATTTGTTGTAAAATAATGATGTTGTACTTTAGTTATTCATTATGTAAATGGTGTATATAGAATTCACTGACTTAATCATGTATATATGTATTCTTATGTTGGTTATTGGTGAGCACTCTGTTGTAGGTGCTGGATTCTCGTATGTTCTCCGTCTCGAGTGAGAAGATCGAACACACGTCCCCATGTGGAGCCAGATATTGACTGCCTCTCCAACATAGGTGGTCAACTCATGTGCCATGAAGAGATGCATCATCAGATGCAATGTTGTCGAATACTTTTGGTCCTACAGGGCAGTGTTTGGCCCCAACACTTCATTTTGTAATTGGAATTTCTGCACCCCTCCATGGGTTAATAATGTAATAGGTCCACATGAGTCATGTCTAGGTCAGTTACCTTGGGATCGGTTCAATGGGAGAGTTCCTTTCACTGAGGGTTTTTTATCCTCCAGTTATCAATTGGGCTTTTCAGCCTTATTGATTTCCCTTGAGTTTTTCCCTCACACTTGCAATAATTCCTCCAAAGTGGTGAATGACATTCTAGTGGGTTTATCTTTTGGTAACTATTATAGGGAATCATTGTAAATGACCATGCAAGACATATTAGAAAGTTTCACGGAATTCCGTCAAGTCTAAGTCAGTTTTTTTTAATTAATTAATTTTTAATTAAATTTCCCTAAGTTTGGAGGTTTAATTATTTAATTAATTAATTATTTTTGAGCAAAAATTGTAAAAACTAGGTCCTTGGACTTTTGATAGGGGTATTTGCGCTCAAAAGAAATGGAATAGAACCCCCTACATCCATGGACCAAGTTTCATCTCAGTCGGACAACTTTAGCTATGGGTTTGTCCACCCAGAGTGTCAGTCAGTCTAAAACAACAATTTTAATTGCTAAAGTCCAAACATGGAAAAAATGTAAAAGTTGTAATAATGAGTAAGAGGATATGAAAAGGTGAAATGATGGTTAGATAGATACCCCCTAATCATAACATGACCCTCCCAACCTTTTCCAACCTTGTCTAACCCTTTTCAACTTCTCCTCACCAAAACATTATGCCCCCCTAGGGGGATTGACGTTTTTCCTAGATGGAAATGTTGTAACTTGGGTTTAAGTGTGTGGGGGGTTCCCTTCTCATGTGATTTACCCTCCTTTACCCCCCAAATCTCCTTCTAGAGTGTTCTCACACTCTTTACCTCACATCTCACCTTACATTCATTCCCCCATCCCAAGAGATGCACCCTGCAAGAGGAGTTACACCCCCCCTTCTAGAAAACTCACAAATAATTTTTTAAAAATTATTTTAAACCTTTCCTCTACCTTGGCATCAATCCCAAGGCCTCCCACACTCTTTTTTCTTGATCCCAACATTTTCCATCCTTTCTACACCCTAGATCTATTTTGCAAACCCTAGATGGCGCGCCCTAGCCTTGAGATCTACTCTATTGCTTGGTGGTGGACACTTGGCATTGATACAAGAGAGGTAGGTTTGCCTCTCCAAGTATAAATAGATCTCATTTCTCACTCCCAACTCACCATATCTTGAGATATTGTTATGCTACTTGATTTTCCACTCTCTTTCTCTCCATTGTTCCATTTTTCCATTCTCTTCTCTTAGGGTTTTGGAGTATTTTCTCTACAAGATCCATTTTCTTGAGTAATAATAAAGGAAAATATTTGGAGGATTACTAGAGGAGCAATGCATGTTCTTGTTCTTCTTATGCACATGATCTAAACTTGTATCGATTTGCTTTGGTGATTATATACATTGGATCTTAGGTAAAGTGTTACTTGAGTGGATTTATCAATGCATGTTCTTGTAGATCTATATGTCTTGATATGTTAGAAAGGATTGAAGTGTCATCTTATTATCATATTCAATATATTATCCATGTATATGTATTATCTTGCAAGTGTTTTGTAGGTTTGGCTCAAAGGTTTCATTAGGAACACCTCAAGCAAGAAGGATCACTTGAGACCCAACTACACTCCATGCTCTTTTCTCTCTTTACTCTTCTTCTTTATTTTTGTTCATTCACATGCATTTTCAGCTAGCATAACCTAGTTAGATATGTCATTTTTATACATCTATACTATCATTTTCTTGTGGAAAAATCTTTCCCTAAAAAGCAAGGTTTTTCTTTCACTTTGGTTGGTTGTGTGTAGCATTTTTCAGCAAGGATACCTTGCTGATTTGCAGGTTTCAGATCTGGTTGGGAAGGGGTTTTGGCTGCCCAAAGACATCCACACAACACTTGAATACCCCCAAATGGATTGGTAGCTATCTCTCAACCCCCTTTGTCATTTTAGGGTTTTTCTTGTACTTTTTCTCCTTTTTTTTGTTTCTTGTTGACTCATAGTTGTGAGAGGAAAAGTGGTACGATCTCCTCTCACATGTGAGCCATTGGGGTAGTTTAGATCTAGCTTAGGGTTTCATTTTTTGGAATTTTTGCTCTCTTTTTAGCTAGGCCGTGAGGTTTTGGAGGTGAGGGAACCTCTTAGACCTAGGCCATGGGGTTTGAAGTTGCTTGCTTGGTTTGCTTGCTTATCTTCTCTAGCTCTCTCTCTCTCTCTTTGCTTGTTTGCCTTCCTTTCTAAATTCTTAAAAGATCTTAACCTAACTAAGCAAACTAATTAATTGCCTACCTAGTTGGGAGAGGAATACCCCAATAGGTAAGGTTAAGTGGTTGATGATGTGATTAATGATCTATGGGTTAATGCTATAATTATTTTAGGTTTATAACAAACAGATAATCATTGTCTTAAGCCTATTGGGCATCATAAGTAACCTAACTAGATCCTTTACATGCTTAGTTAATTTTCAAGTCTTTCCTTTTATGCACATGTTTAGATCTTAAATGCTTAATCTCTAAGTTCTTAAATAAGTGAATGGTATATTTCTCTATTGCATAGATCTCTTAAGGCCATTTGCTATAGGCTTGAATGTTGTTTCATGGTTAAGTAGGCAAGCACACTAAATTTTCTTTCCACATCTTGAAGGCAAGTTGTCCTTGCCATTGTGATTTTTCTTTCATAGCAAGCTCATAAGTGCATGTGATAACTTAAATCTTTGTTTCAGCCATCTTTATTTGCTTTACATGTGTTCATACTCTTAATTGCATAAGCTTGAAGCATCACTTTTTTAAGCTCATAAAAGTTTTGGTCATATCACTAAATCACACTTTAAAAGTGTCTTAAAATCTTCAAAACAGTCTAAAACTCACCTAAAAGTCTACCTAATCAATATATACACTTAATAGACTTTTTAGGGTACCTTAGACCACCATCTTCACCATCTAAAACGGGGATTGAGGGACCATGAACGGTGTAGGCAGGGGATTGTCTCACGACACACAAGATGTGTCCTTTCCGTGGAAACTCAATCTTTTGGGCTGACTGGTTATGCTAGGGTTGGCCTCGTTGCCATACTATCTTGAGCGTCCAACAATTATTTGGCAATAGAGGGAGGAGGCTTTGGTGAAAGATAATTAAAATTTGATTATCTAAAGATAAGATAAACAACTCAACCTTGGGCTTAAGTCGCTAATAAACACTTTGTGGGTTGAATAATTGGGAGTGGATAGGTTTCATCAATCTTAATAATACTTGTGCTAAATCTTCTTGATATGTTGATGATATTGATATGTTGATGATGATCTCTCAAATATAATGATGTGTTGATGCTGATGTTTAAATGCTTTGATATCCTGCACACATAAAGTAAAACGTGGTTAGCTTGATATTTGTATCATTTGTACCTTAGCATTCTTTACTTGTAAGTAATTGTATATGATATTCTTTGATTTAATTTATTCTGTTGTAATCTTGTAAACAACTTGTAATTTATTTGTAAAGAACAACCCCTTAACATAGTTGACCCCTTGCTCAATATTTAGGTACTAGTCTTAGTTGACCTAGGGAAAAGGCTTTCTTTACATGCTAACCCTTGCACTTTGCATTGTTTCCTTAGCATCATAGGATAGATCCCCTCTAACCTTAAGAAATTAAAATTAACTCCTAGAACCTAACTTTAACACATCTAGGAACTAAGTTCTACCCCCTTTGGCTTCCCTAGGAGTAAGCCTAGACAGAAGAGGTTCCAGTCAAAGTGACAACGTGGGCTGTGAACCTAGACATTGTGCCTCCAAGGACACACTAAGTGAGCCAGACTTAGCTCACGTTTGCAAGTGTGTATAAGGATGACAACAGGTCTCATGAATGGAGGGGAAACTTTCCAACGTGCAATGGACATTGAATTTATTGGAGAGAAGGACAAGGTTGTGGTTATCTATTTGGATGATATCACAGTGTTTTCCAAGTCTGATCAAGAGCATTACCAACATTTAGAGAAGGTTTTTTTGAAGTGCCGAAAGTATGGGATGCCCCTTAATCCCAAGAAGTCTCTTTTTTCCATGAAGTAAGGTAAGATGCTAGGACATATTGTCTCAGCTGAAGGAGTAAAAATTGACCCAAATAGAGTAGAGGCTATCAAAAGTCTTTCTCTCCCAAGGTCCAAGAAAGAAATTCAGTCCTTCTTAGGTAAGCTAAATGTTTTTACGAGATTTATATATAACTTTGATGAGTTAGTGAAATTCATCACTTCCATGCCGAGAAAAGGGAACGAAGTAAAATGGACACTAGAAGCTAGGAGTTCTTTGAGCAGAAAAAACAAGCACTAGTTGATGCTCCTGTTTTGATTAGTCCTGACTACTCAAAGGAATTTTTATTTTTTCCTTTGCCTCAAATGATACACTAGTTGTTGTCCTTCTTAAGAAGAATTTAGATGAAATGGAGTAGCCTATCTTTTTTTTCAGTAGGGCCTTGAGAGATGTTGAAGTCAGATATGACATCATGGAGAAACAAACTTATGATTTAGTCAAAGCTCTAAAATCATTCAAGGTATATGTTCTTCACTCAAAAATCATTTCTTATGTTCCTTCAAGCTTTGTGAAAGAAAATTTGATTCATCCTGATATAGATGGGAAAATAAGTAAGTGGATTGCTAATATTTTGGAGGTTGATCTTGAGGTGAAACCCACCAAGCTGGTAAAAGGTCAAGGTTTAGCTAGATTGCTTGTTGAATAAAATTGTAAGGCATTGGGATTAAATTTAATGAGTACTAACTCTATAAATAAGAAATCTGATATTCCTAGCAACAACCTGCAAATCAGCTCAAAATTGGCAGAATGCAGTTGGAACAAGGACCTCATCTATTTCCTGCAAAATTTGCAGTCTCCCATTGGACTTCAGAAGACCAAAGTAAGAGCTATGAAAATTAAAGCAGTCATGTATTGTATTGTTGTTTATATTATGTGTTGGAAAGATCCTTTGGAGGTTCTTTTAAGATGTTTAGATCCAAAAGAGGCAAAACAAGCTATGACTGATTTCATGGGATTTTATGTGGAGGTCATCACTTATGGAGTACTACATCATACACTATACTTAGAGCTGGGTACTTCTATCCTAGTTTATTCAATGATGTGTATGCAAAGATCAGGACTTGTGACAAATGTCATAAATTCTTAGGAAAACAACATCTCAAATATTTTCCTCTGAAACCCATAATGGTATCTGGCCCTTTTCAGCAGTGGGGATTATACTTTATTGGAGAAATTCATCCATCCTAAAGTGGCCAACACTGTTGGATTATGATTGCTACTGATTACTTTACGAAATGAATAGAATCCATTCCCACCAGGAATGCAACACACAAATTAATTATTAGCTTCTTGGGAGATATTCTATCAAGGTTTGGTTGCCCAAATAAAATTGTCACTAATAATGCAAAAACTTTTAAGGCTAAGACCCTGGTGAAGTTCTCTAAAAAAATTGATATTCAACTTATCCACTCCACTTCATATTACCCTTAGGGTAATGGATTAGCAGAATCCTCCAACAAGAGCTTAGTAAATATTATCAAAAAATTGCTGGAAGATAATAAGAAGTCATGGGGTTCAAAGTTGAATTTTTCCCTATGGGCAGACAGAGTAACCACCAAAAGGTCAATTGGAACCACACCATTTCATCTGGATTATGGAAATGAAGTTGTTTTCCCTGCTCGGTTAGCTTTACCAGTTGAAAAGTTTCTTCAAGACCAAGAAGGGAAACCAGATGAAATGATCAGGAGGATGAATCAACTTGTGGAAGTACAACAAACCAAAGAGTAACTTTTTGACAAAGCACATAGTCATCAACAAAAAATCAAAGAATTTTTTGACAAGAAGGTGAAGAAGGAATATTTTTAGCTTGGAGACCTGGTACTCAAATGGGATGCTCAAAGGGAAGATAAGGGAAAACATGGTAAATTTGAAGCCCTTTGGGTTGGTCCTTTTAAAATTTATGAAGTTTTGAAAAATAATACTTTTAAGTTGCAGAATTTGAAAGATGTTGAAATTCTTGGTGGTCTAGTAAATGGGAATTTTCTAAAGAAATATTTTTTCTAAAGTCCCAGGTGGCTTCATTTCAATGTAAATACTAGTCTATTAGTTAGTTTTTTTTTTTCTTTTAATAATGACTCATTTCCCAATGGATAAAGACACTAGAACTACATGTTCTTGGAGCCTCATGGGGAGGTCTCCATTCTATGTGGAGCCAGATGTTAGCACATAGGATGTGTAGGGGTCAAAATATTTTTAAGTTTTGTAGGTTTGAGTCATAGGGTCTTTAAATTTTTAGGTTTTGAGTTATATCTCATGTCATAAATCACGTTTGATTCTTCCATGAGCATGGTTTTGATTTTAGTCTTTGTAAGAGCCTTGGTGTCATGATATTGTTCATCATCATGAAAGAAATAAGGGTTAGCATGGGTCACACCCTTGCTCTTAAACTTATCATAATCATATGTCTTGTCTCAAAGTTATCTACAAAAGGTTCCATTATATCATCCTCAACCATTTGAGGGTCAATTCAAGTGTCCAATCTACTTGCTACAAAATCACTTGAAATTTCACAGCATATCAAGAAGTACCTTATGCACTAATTTCTCATCATTGTACTTTGAAAATGTGTCAAGGGATATCTCATCATTCTCATCACATTAAATGCATTATGTTCTTCACGATTGTTTCAATGAACAAGTCTAACAATTTGAATGAAGTGTGCTGCAAGGGTTTGAAAATTGGCGCTGTGAATTGGTTGTAGTAGATAAAGGAGGATTGAATGCATCTAACTAAATACTAGTCTAGTTCGTGAGACACCAGTTCAAGTTCTAGATACACCAGGTAATTCTAATTGTTTGAGGTTTGATTGAACTGCAAACTGTTATATATGTTTCCTGCGCTACAAACTATTAAAAATTTTATGTGTTGCAAACTCTTTACACCCATTAAAACCCATATCTTTGGTATCCTAAACCTTGGAAATTTTCAAGATTGTTATACCAAAGGAAAATCTTACATTTTCCTCTTGCAAACAATAACATTATCCACTTCCGGCTATGCACTGCAAACTGTCAATTACAACTCTGCGTTGCAAACTGTGCGCTGCAGACTCTGCGCTATGAAACTGGCACTGCGAACCCTTTGTTTCTTGATATATCAAACCCTCTTCAGTTGAGATTCATATAGGTCCAAGGTTTTAACCTTTGAGCTCATATTTTTCTCCTCAGACATGGGAAATATTGCAAGCTTTTCATAAAAACCTAGTTCAACTCGTGATGCGAACTTAACCACTAGCACTGCAAACCCTCTGTTTTACACAGAGTTTATTCAATTTTTGCTAGTCTACAATTTCATCCAGTTGAATTTATGTTTCTCTCTTCTCACTCCCTACTTGCAACCCATTCATACTCACATTATTGTTGTGCATAAATTGTTCATTCAAGTAAACCCTAAGTTTCATGTTTTTATTACATATCTCATAACAAACTGTCATAAGAGGGTTTTCCCGCTATAACACTACATTTCAACATGTAGGCAGAGCTAACTGTATAAAATTCTCCTACGTTTTAATAACTACCTCAAATATACCCCACATTCATGCATAAAATACAAAGTAAAAAGATCTGGTAACTCTGCCTTATACTCCACGTCCGATGTCGATCCTTTTGTGCTCGGTTGCTCCTCAACTACAAACATCCTCCCAAGTTTGACATTCATTCACAAATAGACAAACAAGGAACTACGAATATGCATCTTATATATGAATTAGTGGGTTAGATGTCATAATAAAACATAAATCAAACATAAAGATTGAACACATCATATTTAGGACAGAAAAAGTATTCCTTTTATTAACATCACAAAGTTTACTTACAATGAGATCGACGATTGCTCCTCGAACTTGGTCCGGGATCCTCTTCACCAAGCTCCAACTATGCCTCCACATATCTTTCTCCTCTCACATTTCTCTAGGGAAATTGCATAGGCTTATTCTGGTACAAAACTCACAATGTGGCTGCAAATTCTTGGGGCAAGGAGGGGATGTGAAATGGGAAAAGTTTCACTGTTGTTATTCTTATCTTTGGAACGAGACCCCAACACCTCCTTTAATATGAAAAAAGGATGGTTATTCTGTTGGGTGACGGGATACAAGCGGTGGGACAGTTGAGAAACTACCCAATAGCCCGTAATCTCAACGAATTCCTTTCAACGTTTTAATTTTTACAAATTTTGTGGGTATACGCGGGCTATAATGGTACAACTACCATATGTATGTGAGTTGTATTGGTGCAACAGGCGTGTGTACATGGGAAGTAGTGGTGCATGGTGCGTACATCTTCAAAAAAAGTGTTTTTAAGAAGAACTGCTCAATGATGGCTTGGAAAAAATAGCAAGTAAGAGGGCTTGATGCTAGGTATGCATGTATGGTGCAATTTAGGGTTATAACAACAAGAGGTTTTCAAAATAGTCATTATGGACAATCAACAAGGCAAGAAGAGTAAAAAGGGGGAGATATTGTGAGAGTTGAACCACATGACATGCAACTCATAAATTTAGAACCATTTTTCAAGGAAGCTTTCGAGAGAGTGGGTTGTTTGATTTTTTGTGAGAAATTGAAAAGAGGACATCCTAAGGTAGCAAAGACGTTTTCACTCAAATTCAATGGGACAAATACTAAGGTGGGGTTGCTATAGTTTGAAGTCTCTGAGAAATCTATTTATGTAGCCACAAAGATACCTGATTGTAGTGAGAAGTGATTTAAATCCATGTCTTTGAACTCTTCTTTCTCCAAGGAATTCCTAAAACCTTAAAATCATGGAGAAAACATATGCAAGGGAGTTCCAAGAAATCACATGCTAGATTATTTTGACAAGATTCTCATGGTCATTCAAAGGTACTTCACATGTGAAGGAATGTTCAATATGATATATCAATACCATATCATATTACTACTACACTTCACTAGGAAATAATCCATGAACCTTCCCTTTTATCTTTTCAGGAGTATTGGAAATATGTCAGATAGGGTCGAGGCTAAGTCCAAGCAAGTGGATACCAATGTTTTTCACTCTGGTTTAATCAAGATTCTAGTAATGGAAGAATTGAAGAATACCAACACTAACTGGGAGGTTTTCCTAGATGCATCAGGTTTTCATCCAAATATTGCTCACACACCACAGTCCAAAATACAAACACCTACTCCTGTTGAGAACACAATGCATTTAGATTCAAGCAAAAAGAGGAAGATGACTAGGAGTGATAAATACTTTCAGGTTATTGATAAAACAATTGAAGGTGGTCCCTCACAACCTCCTGACATAGAAATTTCTCCTGTGGAATAACCTACACCTATGGAGATATCATCAAGAAAATAAAGGAGTTTGAAGGGTAAAAAACTTATCTTTTCCCCACCTATTTCTGCAAAAACAAACAAACCTAGAAGACCTTTCACTAAATCAACAGATAAACAACATGTTCCTATGGAAGATGGTGCAGCAGAAACCTCAGCTCAACAAAAGGACAAATTTCAGCCTTCCAAGCAACCCATAGAGATTATTGATATCAGCACTCCTCCTCATGAAATTAATCCTACTTTCAAAAGACTCAGGAGGAAGCTTAAGGATGCAAGAACTGAAAAATGATAAATTGAAGAAGGAAAATTTGGACGCCTGAATCAAGTTGAAGGATATGTTAGGCCTATATGAGGATACTATTAATAAATAAAGATACATGGCTAAAAGGTATCTACCCCTTCATAGGAAATTTAAGAATGTGTATAAATAGAGGAGATCCCGCCAAGCCGAGATCAGGAAATTAAACGAAGAGTTGTATCCCTTCAAAGAGAAAGTAGCAAAAATGAATCTATATATATTGGCTAAGGTGGCTACTAGAAGGAGTACTAGGAAAAGATGAATACATGATAGTATTTCAAATCAACATCATTTTTGGCATGGTTCACCTTTTGCACACAATTGTAACCTGAGTAATGATTTTGGGTCTTGAACTGAAGTTAGCATGTTCATATGATGTCTCCAAGGTTACTTCATGTTGTAAGAAGTTTGTAGTAGCATCTGGAAGGTTTTTCCCACTTCTTGTGCAATTTTTAAAGGTTGGAATCCTTTTTGGAGGTAAACAGGTACCTACAGGAAAGTTCGCAGCTCGTGGACTCTCTAGCGCTATGAACTGGGTGTTTTAGGATAGTCTGTAGCGCAAGTGCTAGGAACTTGGAGTAATGAATATTTTGAAGATGAAATGGATTTCCAGGTTCTAGGTTGAGCTCAGATAAGCATTTAGGAGATTAGTTGCACATCATCAAGTTGTTAAAGGTTGTTCTAAATGTTTTCCACATCTTCCTAGAAAATAACATTATGTTTCCATTCTTGTTGTACACTTGGTGCCACGCCTTTCTTAGGCATAGAATTGTATGAGGAAGTTAGGTGGCGAATTGTAAACATGTTTTTTGGATTTTTTTTATTTAACATGCATTGTAACTTGATAGGGGGTTTGAATGGTTAAGAAAAGAAGCTCTTATTTTTAGTTTCAAATTGTAACATAGTTTCTGTTGGATCATGTTGTCATTGATGCTAATGGTTTGATTATTTTAGAGATTGTTGGATCATATGTCACTGATGCAAATGGTTTGATTGATTGATGTCAAGTAATTGATTGATTGATGATTGATATGTATTGTCCTTAATGAGAATGATAGATGTCAAAGTGGAAACCAATTGATAAAGATGGATCATTGATATGATGCATAGATGAAAATATGACTCATTATTGTCTTGTCATGATTGATAAGGTGCACAAATGGATGAAATCCAAAGTGGTGCCCTTATGGTGAAAGCCCTCATGGGAAGACACTTTATGGATTGAGTTATCCTAGAATAATGGTTGGAGGACCCATGCTTGTATGTGGAATAATGAGATGAATATCAATGAAGCTGTTGGTGAAACTCTCCTAGATGGATAGTGCTTGTCATGCCATTTCCAGTGGTATGTGGAATGTCACATAACTCCTCACGGTTTGAGAGTTATGGATCTACGAATTTGAAGGACCCCCATATGATGGCTTGAAGCCCCAAAAGGTCAAAGAAGTCAAAGTTCTTGAAAAGAAGAAATCATTATTTAAATGATAAAGAGAAGTGACAAAATCAAGAAAGATTATTTAAATGATAAAATAAAGTGACAAAATCAAGAAGGAATATTTAAATGATAAAGTATTGGAGAACTTTCTATTCATGGAAGGTGGTTGACCCTAAAATAAGGAAAATAGGTTAAGTGACCTAGAAATGAGTTAAGTAACCTAAAAATGGGTGAAGTGACCTAGATGATGAAATTATGAATAAGATAGCTATGGTCTCTTCTAGATCATCCTTTGTGGATCAATGGAGAGCTTCTTGTGAATATCTTTTGAAGTATTGATGGAGAGATTCTTGTGAGAGCATCTTATTGGTGTGGATCTCTTGAGCACAATTGAAGATCTGTTTTGAGGAAGAGAGTGAGAGGAGGATCTCATGGACGCATCAAAGTTTCAGCAATATCAAATATCTTGACAACAAAATTCTCGGATACACAGAAAACCCTATTTTCTGATGCACACGCAGGTTGTCTGTGTATAAGGTGCGTGTACATTGAGGTACACATGGGCTGGCTGTGTATAAGGTGAGTGTGTATGTGGGATGACTATGTACAGGGAGCGTGTAGTGGATAAAATCATGGAGATTTGTGTTTGAGCTGGTGCCAAGCTCTTGGATGATGAGACATGTTCTATATCTGCATTCTATGGCCTCATATCTATCACTGAGACACTGGTATGGTTACATTATTGTCTTGATGGATACTATTGTTTAATGTGTTATGAATTCTTAGGGAATTCTTGGTATGGATTCTATGATGTGGTTCAGTTTGGTTGATTTGTTTGATGGAGTGAGCAGTACTCTTATGATTCAGTAGTGACATGATTGCTATGGAATACTAGTTGTTTATACATGATTGAGATAGAATTCATATTGATTTTTTGTGGAGCATGAGCAAGCTATTGGAGAGCTTGGATGTGTTGTAATTGGCTGTGGGCCAGTTTGGACAGTGGAAGACAGAAGAGAAAGTGATTGGAGGTTGCAGAGGATCTGAGCATGTGGAGCAAAGTAGAACACTAGTTGATCAAAAGCATACACATGTTGCATTATACACTGACCGCATGCACACGTGGGTTGTAGTGAGCCAGGGCACATACACACGTGGGCTACACGACTGACAGGTCGCGTACCTGTTGACAGATTGATATATGTTGAGGATTGTTGCCTCATCTTAGTTGGTGCTAAGGATGTAAGCCAAGTCTTGCATTATAGAGATGGTGCTCTTGTAGAGTTGTACTCTATTCAGTTGTTGTTGATAAACCCCGGATTGTTGTCCATAATAAAAAAGAAAATTGTACATACATCTTGTGTACTTTGTGTTCCTTGTAGTGATGACTTGTTGATGATATGTTGTTGATATATTTTCACATCTAACTGGTTTTAAATGAAAACAATGGATAATAAGTAAATGTTGAATGTTAACTAAGAAGTTTTGTGTAAGAGGGAAGATTTAGGAAAAAGAGCCCCACACTCATTCACCCCCCCCCTCTAAGTGTGGTAGGTGTGTCCAACAGTTTCAAGATATATGTACCAGACTCAAGAATATTTAATAGTGAAAGATCAATTACTTTCCTACTGTCATTTTTGTTCTATCTCACTTTGGTGTTAGTTGTTGGTGAAGGATTCATCAGGGTGCTTGCTTTCTTATTACAGTAAATGATTTATTGTTGATAATTTATGCAAGTTCATCAAAGTGTTTTATCTTTTTTACTAAGAAGTTCTTATTTAGTGAGATTTCTTCCATATTTGTTCCATAAGTACTTGATGTGACATGTTACACATAGTTCACCTTTCTT
The DNA here is from genome assembly GCA_032191745.1 of Picea mariana. Taxonomy (NCBI): domain Eukaryota; kingdom Viridiplantae; phylum Streptophyta; class Pinopsida; order Pinales; family Pinaceae; genus Picea; species Picea mariana. Next base: position 176,035 of record JASDQU010736147.1, on the reverse strand, counting down.
TCTAAGTCTTATATCTTTCATTTATATCTTTAAACAATGATTTGAAGCTATTCAAAGCCTTGCTTGCAGGTGTGTATTTCATGGAGGGTCTTGTGATTGACATCATAAAATGAGTTTCACACCCATTTTCCACACTTAAAAAAAAAATATATTCACAATTCTAATGGGTATTAGGCTTACATCTACAATAGTCTAGGTGTGACTTCTAGTGATAACATACATGATCTTAGTATTGTTAAACTCTTAACTTGTTTCTTACTAACCACCAACCAACATTCCTATATTTAAAAATATGTTGTACATGATCTTATGTTTAGATCATGGTGGAGACAATTGATTATAGAGAATATCTATCTCAGACCAGAAAGAGGAAAGATTTATCTTCTTGGAAGAATCCAACTTAATATGTCCAGATTTGTGAACTTTCACAAAGAAAAAAGTGATTTCCTTCTTGGGGTATTGTCAAACTCTTAGCTAATTGTATACCAACCAAAAACCAACATTTATAGATTTAAAAATATACCAAGTACATGATCTTATTTATGTTTAGATCATGATGCAAGAATTTTTGAAAGAGAATTTGATTATATGAGAAAATCTACATCCCATAGCAGAAAGAGGAAAGATTTATGGTATATGAAGAATGACTAAATACATCCAGATTTGTGTTTTCTGCATACATCCAAGTGAATTCATTCTTGGTTTATTATCTAACTTTGACCACTAATTGCTTACGAACCACACACCAACTTTTCTCTTGAAAAATATTATGTATATGATCGTACTTAGTTTAGATCATGTAGGCATTTTTGAAAGAGCATTTGATTATAATATGAGAACATCTAAACCATAGCAGAAAATTAAAGATTTATTCTCTTGGAAGAATGGATTAATATGGATAGTAGAATCAAAAGAGAGCAATAATATTAGATCCATGGAACTCCAGTTGGTTATGTTATTCTTTCTCATGATTGGGTATGTTATTCTTGCTCATCGCTTATTTAATATTTATATGTTTATTATTTTAGACAAGTGTATACTAATATGTATTATTGTTTTTTTTTTTCTTTTTACAGTAATGTATGTGCATGGAGCATGAAAGAGAACATGAATGTCCGAGGATGGAATCCAACACCTTTGGTATGCCAATTTTTCTTGAGCTGGTTTATTTTATTTATCTAAATATTATTTTAAACAAGTGTACACTTAATGTTAAACAAGTATATATTTTATTAAATTTATGTTTAAATTTTATTTATGAAATATTATTTTTCAGGTATGAATCTAGTACTACATATACATGTTTCCAAGGAGTCAGCAATGGCTCATAATACAAAAATATTGGAGGCTCCATATAAATGGAAGAAGCAAAAAGTTGAGTTCGATCATTAAACTTGTAGAGTTTTGGAACAATATATTGGTTTCCTAGAATTTTGATGATATATGAACTATATAATTTTCATGTTATTAGCCTATAGGCCTCCTAGAACTTATGTGTATTTATCAATGTAGTTACTACAAACATGTTTTTAGTATATATATGTTATTTTTTGAACTCAAAATATCAATAGTGCTTGATCTTTGAAATTATGTTGAAAAAATGTTTTGTTATGTGGATCATTACGTTCTTTTCTAAATGGTGTATATGGTTTATGATGGTGCAAGGGAAATATATTGTTTATGATGTGTAAGTGAAATTTATCTGAGTGGCATAATAAATTTTTATTTTTGAAGATAAACACAATCTATTATTCTATTTTCTACACATGTGAATTTGATTCAACCTATGTGATCATGATCACAATCATGCTTGGTGGACCTGTAATGATATGATCATAACATAGTTGGATGTATTGATTGTATACAAAACAATTTATCCATTGACATCATGTAATAGTGGTTAATATTATCAATTAATGAATTAGTCAAATTGGGATTAAATGATTTTTTTGATTGAAATATTTAGTCATTAATAGGATAGTATACATGTATGAATTGGATGGTCCTTATTGAATATTTTCCAATTCATTGTAGTCTATTTTTTGTAGTTTTATGGATTATTCAACAATGTTTTAAAATGTATTGTCATGTACCTATTTGTTGTACATAAATTTTAACGTTTGTAGGTAATTTGAATCTAAAAATGTAATGATATGCTCATAAATTTTGCATGACCAATAAGGTTTAGTGGTGTTAATAATTACAACTGCAACAAAATGATCTACATGTAAGAAGTCAATCAATATATTAGCTCAAAGCATGTTTGGTGTTTAAAATCTAATGAGAATTATTTAAGTAGGTTTAGTGATGTTAATAATTACATCTCCAATAAAGTGATTTATGGGTAAGAAGTCAATGAATATGAGGGTGGTAGTGGGGGGTAATGTTGGATCATGTTGTCATTGATGCCAATGGTTTGATTATTTGGGAGATTGTTGGATCATATGTCATTGATGAAAATGGTTTGATTGATTGATGTCAAGTAATTGATTGATTGTTGATATGTATTGTCCTTGATGAGAATTGTAACACCCTGTTTCCCCCAGTCTGTAAAAATAACTATATTGGCCAAGAATTATGGCAAACTCCAATATGTGAATGTGTGATTTGACGGACCCTGTATAAAGGGTCGACGAATGTAAATGATGTGTGTATATATATGCTGCATGACCGCAGAGAGGGGGATGTGCTGAAAAAGATACCACGATGGCTGATGAAAGGTGGTGGAAGGCACCTGGAATGGTGGCGTTAACTTCCACCGAACCAATACCATATTGGTATTTACTGGCTCACAGACCAAAGATGTTCTCTGGCCCTGGAATGAATTACTCACCAGGATGGTAGGTGGGGAGGCTCCTCATGAGTTAATGAGGGGATGGGGGTGAACCGCCCATCCATAGAAGCCCTCAGACCTGACCACTGTGGGGGAATTCATGCCACACGCAACCTTGCAGGACAAAGCAAGAAAGGAAGTGTGGGGAGAGGGCATGCAACAGGAATCGAAGAAGGAGAACCAAAGGAACTCCGGAAAATACAACAAGTTTTGTGCAGAGGAGAAGGAGAGTAACCTTCATCCTTGACTTCCGATGAGCAGGAAGTAGGAGACTGAGTCTCAAATCCTCGTGGTCTAGCTCGGGGGTGGCTAGTGGTAAATCTATTGGGAGTTGTTGAGCCTACAGATGGGTGGAAACAAGCACCCCTCTCAGCGGTCGTGCCATACTTGGTGCTCTTTCTGATAAGTGTTTACATCTCATATCTTGAATTGAAAAAAATGGATGCATGCTCATGCTTGTACACTTATAAATGATTGATTTCTGTATAGAAGTGTTTGTCTGGTGTTTCGATCAGTAACAATGAATGTGTGTTTATACTTATATAACTATAATCCATTTACATATAGAATGAATAAGTTCATATTTCGAGCTTGTTTCCTTGGAGAGTTGTCCCATGTACTTGACCCATGCCATGCTCTGGGTTGTCTCCCCAAAGGCACCTCCTTCTGGGAAGCTCCATCATATTCCAAAGCCGGAGTGAGTTCCTTGAAAGGACTATCATTTTTAAAATAAATACTTAAGCTTAACTCACCCCTGTCACAGAGTTCATAGCTCGATAATTTAAGAAGGCCTTTCAGTCAGGCCACCAAGCCTGGTGATAATTACCCAAGAATCCATTGAAGGATTTTATGGCCTAAGTTTGGTGTTTCAGCATTTTGGCACCCAGGATACCCAAGGGCAAGCTTCCTTGTCTTGGCATGTCGCGAAATCTTGACTTGTGAAACCTTGAAATGGTATAGCATGGTTAGAATTTGGTGTTTCAGCATTTCGGCACCCGGGATACCCAAGGGCAAGTTTCCTTGTCTTCGCATGTCGCGAAATCCTGACTTGTGAAAACACAAAACGATCTTAGCGTACATATATGAACTTTGGAGTTTTGGCTCTCAGGAAACCCAGATGCGAGACCTCTTGTCATCGCACATCGCAAAATCCTGACTTGCGAGACCCTGAAATGATAATAGCATGGATGAGATATGATGTTTGGGTGTTTCAGCACCCAGGATATATAAGGGCAAGTCTCTTGTACTCGCTAGTCCCAAAATCCCGACTTGCGAGACCCCAAAATGATAATAGCGCGGATGAGATACAGTGTTTGGTGTTTCGGCACCTGGGATATCTAAGGGCAAGTCTCTTGTACTCGCCAGTCCTAAAATCTTGGCTTGCAAGACCCTGAAATGATAATAGCGTGGATGAGATACGGTGTTTTTGTGTTTCGGCACCCGGTATATCTAAGGGCAAGTCTCTTGTACTCACCAGTCCCGAAATCCCGACTTGCGAAACCTCAAAATGACATAGTGTGTCTAGAGTTTGGATGTTTCGGTGTTTCGGCACCCGGGAAACCCAAGGGTCAATTCCCTTGTACTCACCGGTCGTGAAGTCCCGATTTGCGAAACCCCGAAATAATAATAGTGTGGATAAGTCTTGATGTCTCGGTATTTCGGCACCTGGGATATCTAGAAGCAAGTCCTTGGTACACGCCAGTCTTGAATTCCCGACTTGTGAAATCCCGATACGGCTTAGCGTATGTAGATTTGGTTTTTGGTGTTTTGGCACCCAGAAAATTGAAGGGTATGAACCCCTCGTTCTTTGCTACCGTGAAAACCCGGTACGCAAAACTCTGAAAGGTGGGATGCCAGGTTTTAATCCGAGGCATTGTTAGATGTGAAAAACTGTTGGTCCCTTTCGGATTTCGGCACTTCGAGAGACAAGAGAGCAGGGGAACACATGTAGCGTGATTTCCCGAATCGTGAAAGCCGGAAGAACCTCTACAGTAAGGATTGTGGTCATAGACAACAATTGCATGGGTAGGGATAAGGGATGGTAGGGTCTGCATCAGGCCCCATAGGAATTCAGGGATTCTGTTCCTCGGTGAAAAGAATGAAAAAGCTGAAAAATATTAGTTCCCGTAGTGGGTGTGTTACAAATTGGTATCAAAGCATGGTTACAACACTTGGCCTGCTTGGGCTCATGAATGGATTGTGCAGAGACTCCATTCGGAGTATTGTTAAAAGGAGTAACTCTTTATCTTGACCCCCTCAATTAAAAGTCGAAGTTAAGAATGAAAACTCCTATTGTGTGTGTGCATGTGAAAAATATGAATTATGTACTGATCATAAATGAATATAAATATTGACTGACAACCAACATTTTTCTTTTGCACACAAGTGGAAGATCAATCGCAGGAAATTACAGATGAATAGAATGGTGACTCACCATGAAGTGGGGGAGGGCTCCCACAATAGAGATGAAGAGTCTAATGAAAGGAGGGTGGTAGGGACCCCTCTAGATCTAGTTGAGATTATGAGGATCCTCATGGTCGAATTGCAGAGCTGCAAGGATGACAATGAGAGAATGATAAAAGAGAAAGAGAAGCAAATAGAAATTAATGCAGTCTTACTGCAGAGCTTATCTGACATACAAAGAAAATTTCAACATGAACCTAAGATACATAAACGTGGTCATGTCAGTGGCCACACTGAAAGGAGAAATTTGAGAAAGGTTCACCCCAGAGATAAGGGACAAGTGTCGGATGATTCCTCTAGAAAGGAATCTGGTGACTCGAAGGGGTCTTCTACCAGCAGAACTAGCTCTCATTCCTAAAGGAAATGAAAACTTTCCAAGAATCATAATATCGAAGAGTTCAAGAAGGCCAAACCACCCTCCTTCGATGGTGAAATAAAGAAAGGAGAGGAAGCGAAGGCCTGGTTGCTTGGACTAAAGAAGTATTTCAGAGTCCATGACTTCTCAAAAAACTTGAAGGCCCGAGTAGCCACCTTCAACTTGAATGGAAAGGCTTCCATTTGGTGGGAAGACCTTAAGAATGTAAAAGGGATTCACAAAGAAGACTTGTCTTGGGAACGATTTGAGAAATACTTCAGGAAGAAATATCTGTCGGAAAAATACTTTGATGAAAAGGACAAAGAATTCTATAAACTCAAGCTGGGGAAACTCACCATAGAGGAATATGTTAGCAGATTCCTCGAGTTGCTGAGGTATGTACCCTACATAAAAGAAGAAAAGGAAAAGGTGCAACGATTCATCAGTGGACTATCTAAGGACTATCAGAACAGAATTGAATTTGATGAACCAAAGACCCTAGAAGATACTATCTGAAAGGTAAGATATTGTTATGAACATCTTGGGCATCGGACAAGACCTCGCGAAGGCTGGAAGCAGAATAATAGTTCAGGATTCCAGAAAAAGGGGTTTAAATCCCCAAGATTTAAGGACTATAAAAAGAACTCAAGGATGAGCTTCTCAGCCCAAAGTGTACACCAACAAAAATTTCCCTCCTTGAGTGGAAATAAACTTTCTAGATCTACCCCAGTAAAGACTGATAACCCAAATAGAGAACCTTTGAAATGTTGGGGTTGTGGAGAAGAACATCTACTAAGGGACTGCCCGCACCGAAAACAAAACAACCAAAGAATTTACAAAATTCAAGAAGCTAACATTGTCAATAACATGGCCAAGAGTGTACCACAAATTTATGCAACCTTGGATAATAACCAAGCTGACCACCAAGCTTCAGTGGTGGAAATTGAAGGTATGATCACCAACCATCTAGTGTCTATTCTGATTGACCCTGGTTCAAATTTGAGTTATATAGTCCCTAAGGTCATGGATAAATGTAAAATACAACCACATAAAAATTCCAAGCTATGGTTGGTCAAGTTATCCACTGGCACCAAAAGAAGGGTAGTGGAGGTCATACCAGCCTGGCAATTCATTATGGGTGAATTCCCCACCCAAGAAACCCTTAACATATTACCCCTGGGATCGTATGATTTGTTGATTGGTATGGACTGGCTAGCCACCCATAAATCCAAACTGGACTATTACCATAAAACCTTGGAAAGTGTAAGTGAAGAAGGAAGAAAAATAACCCTTCAAGGGATCCAAAAACCTGTCTCGCTGAGACAAATATCAGCTCTTCAAATGAGAAAGTATTGTAGAAAAGGATGTCCACTATATGCAACACAGATGTTGAAAACAATTGAAGGTGACAAACCAAGCCTTGAAGACCACCCCACACTGAGAGAATATAGAGATGTATTTTCGAAAGAGGTACCGGGTTTACCTTTGAGAAGGGACATCGACTTCTCAATAGAACTTGCACCAAGAGTGGTGTGAGTGTCTAGGATACCCTACAGGATGAGCACACCTGAGCTAGTTGAACTTAAATTACAACTGAAATAAATGATGGACATAGGCTATATCCTACCCAACGTGTCTCCATGGGGAGCACCAATCCTGTTTGTGAAAAAGAAAGACGGTACCCTCCGACTGTGTATAGATTATAGATAACTCAATAAGGTAACAATAAATAACAAGTACCCCTTACCCAGGATCGATGACTTGTTTGATCAATTGGGAGGTGCCTCTATCTTCTCGAAAATTGACTTGAGATCTGGATACACCAAGTCCAAATCAAGGGCGAAGACATCCACAAAACTTCCTTCATGACAAGATATGGTCTCTACGAGTTTGTGGTAGTACCATTCGGATTGACCGATGCCCCTACCACCTTTATGTGCTTGATGAACAATGTGCTCAGCAAATTCCTAGTCAAATTTTTGTTGGTTTTTATTGACGACATATTCATTTACTCCAAGAATAGAGAGGAACATGAGGAACACCTTAGGCTTGTGCTTCAAGTGGTAAGAGAACATCATCTCTATGCCAAATTTAGCAAGTGTGACTTTTTCCATAAGCAAATACATTACTTAGGCCATGTCTTATCTGAAGAAGGGGTAGCAGTAGACCCTGATAAGATTAGGTCTATCATGGAATGGCCTACCCCAAAGGACGCTTTGGATATCAGATCCTTTATGGGCTTGGTAGGATACTATAGGAGATTTATAAAAGGATTCTCCAAGATTGGGATTCCAATCACTACCCTCCAGAAGAAGAGGACAAAATTCACGTGGACACAAAAATGTCAAGAAAGATATCAAACCCTGAAACATCTAATGACCCACGCGCCCGTGCTGAAGATCGCCGACCTCGAAGCTCATTTCCTTGTATGCACAGATGCCTGTAAGGAAGGGCTCGGAGGAGTCCTTATGCAAGGATGAAGTGTGATCTGGTATGAATCCCAAAAATTGAATGAGCACGAAGTCAACTATGTGACCCATGATTTGGAGCTGGCCTCCATAGTGCACGCCTTGAAAATGTGGAGGCATTACCTCCTGGGAAGAAAATTTGTACTTATAACAGACCACTATGGATTGCGATATCTATTTGGCCAACCAAATCTCAATGCCAGACAAGCTAGGTGGATGGCCCTCCTCAGGGAGTTTGATTTTGAAATCAAACATATTAAGGGAAAGGAAAATAGGGTGGTTGATGCCCTTAGCAGAAGCATGAAAACAATTCACCTCGTAGCGGTAAGCACCTGCGAGACGGATGCCAAGGAAAGAGTCAGAAATGCACAAGCGACAGACACATTCTTCCAGATCATGACCTCGTACTTGTAGCAAGAACCCACAGGGATAAAATATGGAGGCTACCAGATGATGGAAGGAGGTATGCTCACTTACAGAAACAGATTGTATATCTCATATTGTGACGACTTGAAGAGGTTCATAATGGATGAACTACACAAAAGACCCTACACTGGTCATCCAGGATACCAAAATATGATCATGGCCACCAGGAAACAATTCTATTGGCCTAGATTGAAGAAAGACATAGCTGAGTACTTAGACAAATGCATAGAATGCCAAGAGGTAAAATCAGAACACCGACACCCAACAGGATTATTACAACCTCTACCAATCCCGGAATGGAAATGGGAAACCATCTCCATGGATTTCATCATTGGATTACCAACCTCAACCAAACAGAATGATGCCATCATGGTAGTGGTGGATAAATTGAGCAAGTATTCTCATTTTATCCCCGTCAATTCAAATTGTAAGGCAATAGACATCGCCAACATATTCATGAAGGAGATATTCAGACTGCATGGTATGCTGAAAGAGATCGTGTCTGACAGAGACGCGAAATTTACTTCCAACTTTTGGAAATCACCGATGGCTGGTTTGGAGACCAAGTTACTATTTAGCATAGCCTATCACCCTCAAACCAATGGACAGATGGAAAGGGTGAACCAAATATTAGAAGACATGCTCACGATGCACGTAATGCATCAACCCAAAAAGTGGGAAGATTTCCTGCCACTGGTGGAATTCACCTACAACAACGGCTACCAAGAATCCTTGAAGACGAGCCCTTTCAAAGTCCTCTATGGTAGGGCATGCAATACTCCAATCAGTTGGAGTAATCCCGTAAACAAAGTTACTATTGGACCCGACATGTTGAAAGAAATGGAACAACAAGTGATTCAGATAAAACAAAATCTAAAGGTTGCTCAGAATCGATAGAAAAGTTACGCCAACCAAAAGAGAACTCCAAGAGAGTTCAAGGTGGGAGACCACGTATACCTCAGAGTTAGACCTAGGAAGAGTTCCCTGAAGATGGGAGCATGTGCCAAGTTGGTACGACGATATGGTGGACCCTTTGAAGTTCTAGATAGAGTGGGACCTGTAGCCTATAGGCTAGCATTTCCTCCCACAGTAAAAGCACATAATGTTTTCCATGTTTCATTATTGAAGAAATATGTACATGATTCTAATCATATAATTGACTGGTCTATGATCCAAGTGGAACTGGAGGGAGAATTCCTACCAAAACCTCAATGCATACTTGACAGAAAAGAAACCCCGCTTAGGAACTGAACCATTGCATATGTCAAGGTGCAATGGAAACATTTTGGCCCAGATGAGGCTACCTGGGAGATGGAAGATGCCATGAAATAGGCATATCCAATTTTTTTTACTTCTGTACTTACTCATTCTATTGATAGATAGAACATAGAGGACGATGTTCCTTTAATGGGGAGGGAATTGTAACACCCTGTTTCTCCCAGTCTGTAAAAATAACTATATTGGCCAAGAATTATGGCAAACTCCAAGATGTGAATGTGTGATTTGATGGACCCTGTATAAAGGGTTGATGAATGTAAATGATGTGTGTATATATATGTTGCATGACCACAGAGAGGGGGATGTGCTGAAAAAGAGACCACGATGGTTGATGAAAGGTGGTGGAAGGCACCTGGAATGGTGGCGTTAACTTCCACCGAACCAATACCGTATTGGTCTTTACTGGCTCACAGACCAAAGTTGTTGTCTAGCCGTGGAATGAATTACTAACTAGGATGGTAGGTGGGGAGGCTCCTCATGAGTTAATGAGGAGATGGGGGTGAACTGCCCATCCGTAGAAGCCCTCAGACCTGACCACTATAGGGGAATTCATGCCACACGCAACCTTGCAGGACAAAGCAAGAAAGGAAGTGTGGGGAGAGGGCATGCAACAGGAATCAGAGAAGGAGAACCAGAAGAACTCTGGAAAATACAACAAGTCTTGAGCAGAGGAGAAGGAGAGTAACCTTCGTCCTTGACTTTTGACGAGCGGGAAGTAGGAGACTGAGTCTCAAAGCCTCGTGGTCTAGCTTGGGGGTGGCTAGTGGTAAATCCGTTGGGAGTTGCTGAGCCTACAGTTGGGTGGAAAGGAGCAGCCCTCTCAGCGGTCGTGCCATACTTGGTGTTCTTTTTGATAAGTGTTTACATCTCATATCTTGAATTGAACAAAATGGATGCATGCTCATGTTTGTACACTTATAAATGATTTATTTTTGTATAGAAGTGTTTGTTTGGTGTTTCGATTAGCAACAATGAATGCGTGTTTATACTTATATAACTATAATCCATTTATGTATAGAACGAATAAGTTTAGATTTTGAGCTCATTTCACCAGAGAGTTGTCCCATGTACTTGACCCATGCCATGTCTTGGGTTGTCTCCCCGAAGGCACCTCCTTCTAGGAAGCTCCATCATATTCCAGAGCCGGAGTGAGTTCCTTGAAAGGACTACCATTTTTAAAATAAATACTTAAGCTTACCTCACCCCTGTCACAAAGTTCATAGCTCGATAATTTAAGAAGGCCTTTCAATCAGAACACCAAGCTTGGTGATAATTACCCAAGAATCCGTTGAAGGATTTTATGGCCTAAGTTTGGTGTTTCGGCGATTCAGCACCCGTGATACCCAAGGGCAAGTTTCTTTGTCTTCGCATGTCATGAAATCTCGACCTGCGAAACCCCAAAATGGGATAGCGTGGTTAGAATTTGGTGTTTCAGCGTTTCGGCACCAGGGATACCCAAGGGAAAGTTTCCTTGTCTTCGCATGTCGTGAAATCTTGACTTGTGAAACCCCAAAACGAGCTTAACGTACATATATGAACTTTGTAGTTTCGGCTCCCAGGAAACCTAGATGCGAGACCTCTTGTCGTCGCACATCACAAAATCTCGCTTTGTGAGACCCCGAAATGATAATAGTGCAGATGAGATACAGTGTTTCGGTGTTTCGACACTCGGGATATCTAAGGGTAAGTCTCTTGTACTCGCCAATCCCGAAATCCCGACTTGTGAGACCCCGAAATGATAATAGCGCTGATGAGATATGGTGTTTCGGTGTTTCGGCACCCAGGATATCTAAGGGCAAGTATATTGTACTCGACAATCCTGAAATCCTGACTTGCGAGACCCTGAAATGATAATAGCACGGATGAGATACGGTGTTTCAGTGTTTCAGCACCTAGGATATCTAAGGGCAAGTCTCTTGTACTCACCATTCCCAAAATCCTGACTTGCGAAACCTCGAAATGACATAGTGTGTCTAGAGTTTGGATGTTTCGGAACCCTGGAAACCCAAGGGTCAGTTCCCTTGTACTCGCCGGTCGCGAAGTCCCAACTTGTGAAACCCCGACTTGCGAAACCCCGAAATAATAATAGCACGGATAAGTCTTGATGTCTCAGTATTTTGGCACTCGGGATATCTAGAAGCAAGTCCCTGGTACACGCCAGTCCCGAATTCCCGACTTGTGAAATCCCGATATGGCTTAGTGTATATAGATTTGGTTTTCAGTGTTTTGGCACTTGGAAAATTGAAGGGTATGAACCCCTCATTCTCTGCTACCGTGAAAACCCACTACGCAAAACTTCAAAAGGTGGGATGCCAGGTTTTAATCTGAGGCATTGTTAGATGTGACAAATTGTTGGTCCCTTTCGGATTTCGGCACTTCGAGAGACAAGAGAGCAGGGGAACACATGCATCGCGATTTCTCAAATCGCGAAATCCAGAAGCACCTCTCCGGTAAGGCCTGTGGACATAGCCAACGATCACATGGGTAGGGATAAGGGATGGTAGGGTCTGCATCAAGCCCCATAGGAATTCTTGGATTCTGTTCCTCGGTGAAAAGAATGAAAAAGCCAAAAAATATTAATTCCCATAGTGGGTGTGTTACAAGAATGATTGATGTCAAAGTGGAAACCAATTGATGAAGATGGATCAATAATTTGTCATTGATACATGATGCATAGTTGATGTATATGATGCAGTGGTGAATTGATGCAAAGATGAATAATTATTGTTTTATCATGGTTGATAAGGTGCACAAATGGATGAACTCCAAAGTGGTCCCCTTATGGTGAAATACCTCACGGGAAGACACTTTATAGATTGAGTTATCCTAGAAGAACAGTTGGAGGACCCATGCTTGCATGTAGATTAATGAGATGAAGATCAATGAAGTTGTTGGTGAAGCTATCCTAGATGGCTAGTGCTTGACATGCCATTTCCGATGGTATGTGAAATGTCACATAACTCCTCACGGTTTGAGAGTTATGGCTCTACCAAGTTGAAGGACCCCCATATGATGGCTTGAAGCCCCAAAAGGTCAAAGAAGTCAAAGTGCTTGAAAAGAAGAAATCATTATTTAAATGATAAAGTAAAGTGACAAAATCAAGAAAGATTATTTAAATGATAAAATGAAGTGACAAAATCAAGAAGGAATATTTAAATGATAAAGT
>JASDQU010736147.1:152157-162996 GCA_032191745.1 Picea mariana | reverse complement strand
AATGATAAAATGAAGTGACAAAATCAAGAAGGAATATTTAAATGATAAAGTATTGGAGAACTTTCTATTCATGGAAAGTGGTTAACCCTAAAATAAGGAAAATAGGTTAAGTGACCTAGAAATGGGTTAAGTAACCTAAAAATGGGGTAAGTGACTTAGAGAATGAAAGTATAAATAAGATAGCTATGGTCTCTTGTAGATCATCCTTTTTGTAGATCAATGGAGAGCTTCTTGTGAATATCTTTTGGAGTATTGATGGAGAGCTTCTTGTGAGAGCATCTTCTTGGTATGGATCTCTTGAGCATGATTGAAGATATATTCTAAGGAAGACAGCAAGAGGAAGATCTCATGGATGCATCAAAGTTTTGGCAATGTCAGAGATCTTGACGGCAAAATTCTCGGATTCACAAAAAACCCTATTTTCTGATACACACGCAGGCTGTCTGTGTATAGGGTGTGTGTACATGCGGGCTGGATATGTATAGGGTGAGTGTACATGCGGGTTGGCTGTGTATAGGGTGAGTGTACATGTGGGCTGACTGTGTACCGAGAGAATGCAGTGGATAAAATCATGGAGATTTTTGTTTGAGTTGGTGCCAAGCTCTTGGATGATAAAGCAGGTTCCAGATCTGTATTCTATGGCCTCAGATCTATCACTAAGACACTGGTATGGTTACATTATTGTCTTAATGGGTTCTATTGTTTGATGTGTTGTGAATGCTTAGGGAATTCTTGGTATGGATTCTATGATGTGGTTCATTTTGGTTGATGGAGTGAGCAATACTCTTTTGATTCAGTGGTGACATGATTACTATGGTATACTAGTTGTCTATACATGATTGAGATAGCATGAGAAAGCTATTGGAGAGCTTGGATGTGTTGTGACTGGCTGTGGGTCAGTTTGGATAGTGGAAGATAGAAGAGAAGGTGATTGCAGGTTGCAGAGGATCTGAGCATGTAAAGCAAAGAAAAACCCTAGTTGCTCAGAAGCATATGCTTGTTGCATTATACACTAGCCGCGTGCACACGCAGGCTGTAGTGAGCTGCACTACTGACAGGTCGTGTACCTATTGACATATTGATATATGTTGAGGATTGTTGCCTCATCTCAGTTGGTGCTAAGGGTGTAAGATGAGTCTTGTATTATAGAGTTGTTCTCTTACAGAGTTGTATTGTATTCAGTTGTTGCTGATAAACCCCCAAGGATTGTAGTCCATAATAAAAATAAAATTGTACATACATCTTGTGTTCCTTGTATTCCTTGTGATGATGACTTGTTGATGATATATTGCTGATACATGTTGCTGATAAATGTTCACATCTAACTGGTTATAAATGACAACAATGTTTAATATATTAATGGTGATTGTTAACTAATGGAATTTGTGTAAGAGGGAATTTTTGGTAAAAAGAGCCCCACACTCATTCACCCCCCCCCCCTCTAAGTGTGGTAGGTGTGTCCAACAATTGGTATCAGAGCAGGCCTTCACTACAAGCCTTAACAAGCTTGAAGGAGATCCATAGACACACATATGGATGACGAAGTTCCAATCCTTGATGAGGAAAACTATTATACTTGGAGAATAGAGATGAAAGTATATTTGAAGACAATGGGTGCAACTATTTGGAAGGCAACCATTGGTGGATATGTTCCATTGAAGAACAAGTCAAAGTTTGCAACTCAAAGGGAAGGAAAAAAGAATGATGCATTGGCTCTCAAGACCATTCTTAGTGGACTCTCAAGCTCTATCAAAGAAAGCATGGGACAATGCACTTATGCCAAGGATCTATGGCTAAAGCTAGAGGAGACATATCAAGAAAAGAAAGAAGATGTTGAAGACCACTTCGTCGAGATTATCAAAGGTAAAGAATCTCCAAAAACTCTTGAATGCATTGTTTCTAAATGTGATTTTGAAAACATTTCAAGTGAAGATAAAGAATCAAGTGATGATGGCACAAAGGAAGATCTTGAAGACATTTCAAATGAAGGCAAAGAACTATGTGTTGATATTGGCAAAAAGGAAGATCATGAAGATACTTCAAATGAAGGTAAAGAACACTCAAAAACCCTTGATAGCAATGATGATGATGAATTTTTCTCTACAAGTGAAGAAGAAGATGTAGAAACAGTTTGTGTGAAGTTTTATAGTATTTATCCCATGAAAAGAATAGAAGGAAATCTGTTAAAACTTCAAAAGGAAATTGAAGAGGGTTTATATAGATAGATAAGTGATCATTATCATATAGACTATAACTATCTTTCGGATAACACTAAGAAGTTTCTTAGGAGAAGTCTAAGGCACATCTTGAAGTTAAAAGAAATGATCAAGGAACAAGAAGAGAGCAATAAGACTCAATTAGAAGAAAAGGAAGAAGAGATCACAAGACTAAAAGATGGAAAAGAAGATATGAATGTAGAAGATGAGATTAGCAAAAGTTTTGAAACTATTGTCCATATCAAGACCCAAATTGAAGAAGGCAAAAGAATAGAGGAACTATTGAAGAATCAAATAAATGAAAAGGAAGAGTCATGTTGTAAGTTAGAAGCTGAAATTGTTGACCTTAGAAAGAAGGTGGAAAAGTCAAACAAATTCTTGAATAGCTCACGAATCTTGGATGAGATCTTGGAAAGTCAAAGACCATCATGCGATAAATCAGGTCTTGGATACAAAGGAGAGGATAAACATGCTGCAGCAAGCACCTCAAAGAAGCATGAGGTAAGTCCATCAAAGAAGGAAGACAATGTTGCAAAACAACCATCTACACAAGGCAAAGAAAATTTCAAAGGAACAAAGAAAGGAAGACATCAAGAAGCTATTCTTGGGACAACAAAGCAAAGGTATGAAAGTGTTTTTCATGGGTATTGTTATTCATGTAATGGATATGGTCACAAATATTTTGAGTGTAGATCTTATGAAAGAAAATATAATGGAAGAATCTATAACACCATGAGGTGTTGGATATGTGATCAAGTAGGACACATTGTTGTTCACTGTAACTCCATGAGATGCTACAGTTGTAGTGGATTTGGCCACAAATCCCAGGAGTGTTGGAACAAAAAAAGAAAGTCCATGATGAGGACTTCACATAGCATGGCTAGAAGAAGGAATGAAGTAAGAAAGGGAGACATATTTGAAAATATGGATACTCAGAGCTCAAGTTCCGAAGAGAAGGATCATCTACAAAAGTGGGTGAAGAAGACATAGCAACCAGATCAGAATGAAAGATTGAAGGGAAGTTCAAAAGTGTCATCTACTAAGGCACATGTAGGTAACAATGGTGACAGTCGCATGCATACGCTCACTGACCTTGAATAGGTTGCGTACACATGCACTCAGTTGTGCAGCAGGTCACATGTATATTGTAAAGCCTTTGGAAAAAGGCAATGCACATGGCTTGGAGTTTGATGTGATGGTATAAAATCTATGATGTAGGGTATGGCATTGTTTATTGTAGGTTCTGACACTGTTTGCTATAGGTTTTCATGGTTCTAAGTTATATCACACAAGGTTATGATATAAAATAAATCTTGGGTGCATGGAAGTAACCCATGAGTATGGTTTGATGCTGATCTATTGGAGTACATGGCTGGTACATATTTGAGTTTTATTGATATATCTTATGATGTATTATTAGAAGCATATGTTGGATATCATGGTGCATACATTTGGGATATGGATGGGCTACATATTGAGACATGTAGTTGGTTAGTTGAGGAGATGATCATGTTGTACATCATTGATAGTTGATGCATGATTGGTACACTTCTAGTACATTGGTAGAAGTACCTACTAGCAGGATGATTGGCACATATTTTATGGAGGATTTGGCATACATGTATAGGATTCATCATTTTGTGGTATTGGTGCATGGTAATGTACATGTTTGGTACACTCATAGATGGCATATGCTTGATGATACTACACCATTGGTATTACTTGATTATCACAACAATTGATATTTGTTTGATACATGGCTATGGCACTTGGTTCATGATGGAGACATATCATGAGTGATATGACACATGGTTGGCATATTGGTAGATGCACATGGTTGGCATATTGGTAGATGCACATGTTGGCATATTAGCAGAGGCATATGATTTATATATTCCATTTATAATATTTTTTGGCACATTGCATGATGTTGATGTACATGGTTGATGTACATAGGTGTTGTGCATGATGAGCACACTTTTTGTACATGGATGTTGTGCATGGTGGGAACATTTTGGTACATGATTGATATTTGGATCATGATTCTTTATTTCATTGTTGACATATCTTTTGCTTCATGGTGCTTGGTATGGGATGGGTTTGATGCATGAATAGGTCCAAGGATTGCTATATGGTAGCACTTTTTTCATCTTGCAGAGAAGATAGGGGGAGACATACCCATAGGGGGAGTCATTCTTCTACCCATGATTCTAGGAGGAGATATTTATCAGATGCATACCTAGAAAAGAGTCCTATATTTGAAGAAAGAGAACAAAGGAATGATTCCAGGGGGAGCGATGGTCATAGAGGGAGCATGGAAAATGTATTTTCAGCATTACATCGGATTGATATCCCTTGTTCAAAAGGGGAGAGATTATTCAGCAGCAACAAGACAAGGGGAGCAGCCCCAAGAGGAGAATGGCCCTTTGCCATTGATGTCAAAGGGGGAGAGATAATCACATTGATGTGATTGATGTCTATTGATGGGAGAGATTGATGTGGAGAGATAGTCACATTCACTATTGATGAAGAGTATGCCTTGTCTACATGTTGACAACAATAATTGGTAATTGGAGTTGACATCAATGTTGGTATTTCCATCAATGCCAAAGGGGGAGATTGTTGGATCATGTTGTCATTGATGCCAATAATTTGATTATTTGGGAGATTGTTGGATCATATTTCATTGATGCAAATGGTTTGATTGATTGATGTCATGTAATTGATTGATTTTTGATATGTAATGTCCTTGATGAGAATGATTGATGTCAAATTGGAAACCAATTGATGAAGATGGATCAATGAGATGTCATTGATATGATGAAGATGGATCAATGAGTTTTCATTGATATGATGAAGATGGATCAATGAGTTGTCATTGATACATGATGCATAGTTGATGTATATGATGTAGTGGTGAATTGATGCAAAGATGAATAATTATTGTTTTATCATGGTTGATAAGGTGCACAAATGGATGAACTCCAAAGTGGTCCCCTTATCGTGAAATACCTCATGGGAAGACACTTTACGAATTGAGTTATCCTAGAAGAACGATTGGAGGACCCATGCTTGCATGTAGATTAATGAGATGAAGATCAATGAAGTTGTTGGTGAAACTATCCTACATGGATAGTGCTTGACATGCTATTTCTGTTATGTGGAATGTCACATAACTCCTCACGGTTTGAGATTTATGGCTCTACGAAGTTGAAGGACCCCGATATAATGGATTGAAGCCCCAAAAGCTCAAAGAAGTCAAAGTTCTTGAAAAGAAGAAATCATTATTTAAATTGTTGCACCTCTTTCGTCACCTTGGTGAGAAAAATAGAGGTTCTTGCAAGCTTAGTTGGGTTTGCTAAGCAGGACAGCTGCAAGGAAAAGGGTTAGAAAAAGAAATATAAAACAACAACTAAGAATTAAACTAAGAAATAAAAAAACAACTAAATTAACAAACATAGGGACATAGGGACAAAAGAAACAATTAGACCCATGTCACCAATGATAAGGCTGATATTAGTGAAAGAAAAAACCGAGAAGCAAGGGGAATATGAGTCCCTTCTTCCTCCAAGGGAGGGCTCTTGGACCCCCACAAACAAGCTCTTCTTACAACTCTTAGAAAAAAATGAAAATGGTGAAAGAATTCTTTGCTAATCCACTCAAGGGGTGAGATGGTTTGCCTAATGCAATGGTGCAAGTATACTCTTGGAAAGGATAGAAGAGTCCTCAATAGAATAATGGCAGCATAACTTTTCTTTGAATTCCTTGAAAAATGAAGTGTATCCATGGCCTTTTTATAACATTCCTTTGGGTTATTTTCCAACTAGTTTGTAGTGTGTAAAGAGGCTAATTAGGGCATTTCTAGGTCTTTGACCAGCCACCCAGTCGAATCCAAACTAGATTTGAGTGTCAAATCAACTTGGAAGCTGAACCAGAAGTGGGTGGGAGGCCAACCACTCTCATAAATGTGTCATTTCTCAGGTGGGCGGCTTTTTGCAAAAACAGTCGCGCATCGTGCACATGTGCGTGATTTCTGCGTTTCTGTTTCGCGCATGTGCACGCATGCCCAGTGTCTTCATAGCGCCCTTTAATTTTTTCACTAGTTGTATAGTTTTGACCCTTTATGAATGATTTTGTGTTAATTCAGGTCTAGGGATGACCTCATAACTGTTTGACGATGCTGAATTCTTGTAACCATTTGCAGACGAAATTTCAGTGATAACAGATGCCCCCTGATGGATGAGGTTACGAGCATACGTATAGCCAAAATCCATCAATGTTTCTTCTACTGAAAGTGTTTTTTGTAAGAGAGAGCAATAGTGGGATTGTCAAGAGTGCCCCGTTGGAGGGAGAAGGGAACCTGTAAAACCCAACCTTCCATAAGGTGTGTAAAACATAAACTGTGTACAAACGAGGTGAGCATGCCCCATGCTCCTGTCATGTAACTCAAAAAAGAGGAATGAAGTGTTGATGTAGACAATTGCAGTGCCCTTGGGGGCAGTCATGATAAAGGCAGAAGACAATTCTGTGGAGGAACATACTCTGAATAGGAGGCAGTGACAACTATAAGAAGTATCACAGATTCTGTAGGCATTGATAGCCCAGCCAAGTTCAGAGGTCTTCGGAAAGTATAAGAAATAACTGCAATAGTCGCAAAGTAAGACCCACTGTAACATGAGAAAGTGTTGACGTCGAATGTTATGGGGGTCAACGACAGTAGGGAGCAAATGTGTTTCTCCTTGTGCCATCTGAGATCTCTCATTGGATAGGTAATGAGAATCAAGATACTGTCGCCCTTCTGGAAAACTGTGCTAATGTCGACAAAAGGGGGATGCGACTTCCAGAAGCCAAGGGCTTCGTGAAATCTACTAGATGAGCTTAGGAATGTGGAAGAGGTACATGGTCGAAGTCAAGATGTATGGAGACTCAAGACTACCCTTGGTTGGGGTATATGTAAAGTATGAGTGGCTGCAACCGGTCAGCTAAGTCGAGTGTCAGGGGGACAACAAGACGTGGGATAAGCTGTGCCAGAGGCAGGACAAAGTGAACAAACTCAAAGGGCAGAGGTAAGTGGCCTATGGGAGACTCAGAGGATATTAATGATACCAATAAGGGTAGATGATAAAGAGTTCCCCAACCAAGGGTGACATGGGTTGCATTTTCCAAAAAGGGAAGAAGGTCGCCAAAGGTGACGACAAAAAAGGTAATGTAATTGTTGGAAACAATGGCGTTTGTACAATAAATAAAGAATAATTTTGGATAAGTGTACAAATACAGAAATGGGTGCCCCAATGTAGTATGGTTGGCCCGAGTAGGGCACAATTTGTTCGGGGTACTGGTGAAGGGTGGGGGCCCCATGGGTGGGTTTCTGTATGAGGTAAGTGTAAAGAAGGGGAATTTGCAAATGGGCAAACTGATTGTGGATGAAATGGAAGGTTCGTGATACTGCGGGGGGGCAGTCAAAAATAGAACCTTGAAGAGATAATCTAGGAATCTGGTGGGAAAGCTAGAAAAATGAGGAGAATGAGTATGTGGCTGATTCGCGACATGATGTAAGACTATCATGACTCCCATCCCTAAAGGGTTTGAAAAACAACATGAGTGTCAATGTGAAAAAGGGTGCTATGAATGGGACAAAACATGTGGGTAAGAGTGCTACCGGGTGACAGTACCGAAGACACAAATGGAGGTGTTGGTACTACAGAGCTGGAGATGGGGATCCTTGAGGCAAATGTCAGAGGGTGTGATTGGAGATGCAAGTGAGATTAAGAGGGAATGACTACATGCCAATGTTGAGTATATACCTGAAGGGGTTGCATTGAGATATGATGACCAACTACCTGCACACATGAAAACCAAATACCCGACATGAGAATAATCTGAAGAGAAGCAATCATATGAGCATTTATTTGATAATTGTGAATATGTGCATGTGTACCTAGTCAAGGTATGAAAAAGGGTGTCCCAGGGGCTCAGGATGAAAAGAGGCCCAGGGACTGTCGTGATGTAGATGACGGGATGCTAATCCCGTGGTTGAAGATGGATCGAGAAATGGACACTCGAAGCTCCCGGAATGATGAGTGGAATTTTGGCGAAAAGGCCTATATATAGCTATAAGGCCCACATTGCCACCTCATTTGTACTTGCTGCTATAGTGACTGGACGAGAAGTTTTCAGAGGAGATTTGGAGATTCTGGGAGGACGAAGCATCCGATCGAGGACCAACAAGCTTCAGGTTAGTGGTCTAATCATCCTGCATAGAATTAGGGTTTCCATTTTTAGGCAGGGGTTGTACGGAGGGCCGTACAGGGGGTTTTAGGTGTGTGGACCCCCACATGCATAGGTGATCTGGAGGTATGTGTGCACAAGTGCATGCCTTCCCACTAGATAGGTGCACATGGGGGCGCCTCTAAGGGTTACACAGACGATCACTATGTGCGCGCCTGTTGGCTACACAATCGTGCTTCTGTGCGTGGTTGTGCATTGGACAGGCGCGCATTGATGCGCGCCTGTGCTTGTGACAGGGGCGCATGAAGGCGCCCCTATAAGATGGAGATGTGCACTTGAGTGTGTGCCTGTGAAGTGTACAAGGCATGCATACATGCACATCTGTGGAGTGAACAGGCACGTACGTGTGCGTGCCTGTGGGTTGAATAGACGCGCCTTGGAGGCAAGGTTGATGGGTGTAGAACTTATCTTTTTCATGTTGTTTATGGTCCATTTGGCTGACTTAGGACTATTTTATGTGGTTGTAGGTGATCATTATGCACAATTCCGGTTGGTTGGTGAGAGCGGGATTGGTCCCAGCTAAGAGACGCTATGGCTATTGAGGAGTTGGGGGTACGTGCGACTTTGGCAGCTTGTGGGCTGCTGAAGTTCTTTGAGTGCCCATTGATACTGGCGCAGGAGTATCTCCTACAGTTCCTTATCTAGATGTGGAGTCCAGACCTGCATTGTTTCATATTGCGGGGAGAGCAGATTTCCTTCATTGCGGTGGAGGATATATATTTTTTGACTGGGCTCCCATTTCGGGGAACGCCCCTACCGACGGAGCCAGTGTTACCGAGGGATTTGGATCTAGCGATAGTTCGTCGAAGGTATTGTTTAGGGGAAAACTTTATGTCTGGAACTGTTGTGAGCATTGGGGTGATGGATGCCCTCGTGCATCGCTGTATAGAAATGATGATTGTGAGAGTTTATAGGTCTCTGGTGACGCAGGGGATAAGTGGTGGTCAGCTGTGTGTGATGGAGAGGGTGTTGGCCGGTGAGAACTTTGCCTGGGGGCTTACATTTCATGCTAGGATGGTAGGGCAGTTGGACCACTATCAGTCCACGGATACAGGGGAGTTTGCCTTCGAGTCCATCCTGGTGGCCTGGTTTCTGGAGAGGGTGCCTATGTTGCGTCCTAGGATTTTATTGGGTGTGCCTGGGGCGCGAGAGCCATGACCAAAGTGGTGGTCGACTGTTTTGTTATGCCACAGTGGTGGCGAGGGCAGCCACTTCTTTACTGCGGAGGTGACACAGGTGTGGCGACAGATGTCGTAGGTGATATTGTAGTTCCCCTATGTTGGGGTTGACTTCTGGGAGGATCCGGACATGATGTTACCTCCAAGGGAGGTTTTTGACCATCGAGGTATGTTTGCAAGTTTTATATATATGTTTTTTGAGATAGCATGATATATATGTATGATATAGATGCTGATACTATCTGTTGTTTGTTTGTATGTGTAGATGTGGCACCTCGTGGGTGTGAGGTGGAGTTGCGGAGAGTGTTGGCTCATTAGGAGCTAGAGAGACCACCGAGGGGAGGGCTGCAGGTTGGAGAGAGGCATTGGCATGAGGAAGCCACGGTGAGACCAGCTAATTCTGAGAGAGAAGTGAGGAGACGCCGGTTTGATGACCCTGGTGCCAGGCCATCACATGCTCCTCCGACGGATGCCGGAGTATATTTTGAGGACATGCGTCGTTGCCTAGAGGTGGTGCTATAGGGCGTGCCTGAGGGCATGTGGTCTCGTATCCAGGATGAGGGAATCCTGGAGCATTGTTTTGGGATTCTATCACCATGGCGTGTCATGGTGTAATGGGCAGCAATAGCTGGTGCTGCGATGATCGAACGACTGCCTCCGGGGAAGGAGGGACCAATAGGGGGTGGAGGACCACCGCCTGAGGGAGGGGTAGGAGGTGGTTCTCTAGAGGCACCTTGAGTGGTGCTCTATGTATTTTTGTATTTTTGTATATAGGTTGGTGAGCCCATTTTGTACCGAGGTGCTTCACTGGCCTGCAGATACTTGTATTTTTGTATTTAAACATTTGGATGGCACTATGGACCATGTTATATATACATGAGTATACATTTTTGAGATCGATGTGGTGTTTACATGTGTTGTTAAGAACCAAACATCAATATAGCATAGAAAAACCTTAGGAAAAGTACTCAACGCCTTGAAAAAGAGATAATTTCAGATAATAAGCCTCTTCGAGGGGGAAACCTCCTTTTACCCCACTTAAATGTTCAAGTACAAGATGATTCAAAATGAAAATGTCTCCTTAGTATATATAGGAGACTAGGAGGTATAATTATAACTAATGGCCTAAAGCTGACATAAATAAAATAACATTACTA